>JARCFY010000017.1:48935000-49130000 GCA_029233225.1 Lepidodactylus listeri
TCAACCTCCAAGTGGTGGCTGGACATCTGGGATTGCAGTTGATCTCCCGATGACCAAGATCAGTTCCCCTGGATAAAATGGCTGCTTTGGAAGGTGGACTGTATGGCATTATACTCCACTGAAGTCCCTCCTCTCCCCAAACCCCGCCCTCCTCAAGCTCCACCCCAAAAATCTCCAGATATTCCCCACCTCAAAGCTGGCATGCTTTGTTACGCCCTCATGGCAACTGCGCATGTGGTCAGAAAAACACACATGGCCGGGCTGGCTACCGAAGCTCTGCTTTGGGAGACAATAGCCCGGCAGGATTGTAAATTGGACCAAGCAGCTACCCAGGTTCCACCAGGGGACCTATGGTTTAAGGTAACTCATGACTAATCCTATCAGCGAGTTTGGGCGTAATCTTATCAGGGTAATCCTATCAGAGAGTTTGGGCAATGCGGGGGTGCGGTTTAGACATGTATTTAAGCAGACCCCCGAGCCCTGTTCAGCAGCCTGGAATTGTACCATCAATAAATGTATGAGCTGATTTCACTGCAACACATCTCTGGACTCAGTACTTTATACCCTTACCAACGGTACACACAGGCTTGCTTTGTTAGCGGGCTGCAAATTGCATCCTATAGGACAAGAAAATCTCCTTTTATTACTTGTGATTGACTGATCATAGTTTACCAAGACACCCTCATAAAACAGTAAGCAGCAGCCTTGAAGTAAACAAAAGGGAGTCTTTCTCCTTGAGACACTGAAATAGCGTTGTTAAGGGAAGTAGAACTTCTTTATCTGAATCCACTTTTTTAGATATAGCCATTGATTCCTCTGCCCCAAGAGTTTCTTCCACTAATCAGAATCAGTTGCTGGAAGATCAACTCCTTCCAGCTGAGAACGTTCATTTTTTTTTCTAGGCATACTTGAGAGAGCTGAAGGTTTGCATGGAATGAACTGAACGTCTCTATGCTTTCGCATGCTAGCTTGTTCCTATATTTGGTGTCTATATATTTCCAAGCATTGACTGGTTTCTTCCATACACCATAGAAGACTGAAAAATCAGAAGACCTGAGCAAATGTGGGGTTTTTTTAAAAAAAAACTTTGTTTCTTTCTATATTTATCATCCGCAGTTTCCACTTTTTGCGTTGTGCTGTCAGTTTTGTAGATTCGGTTGTACTGTGTATGCATATTGTATACTTTATACAGTATTTATATGTACAATGCACACCATTTATAAGAATACTATGAATGTAATGTTTAACACTGATTTATTGATGAACAAGTAACACTGAAAATGCATCAAGTGCACAGGAAAAATTCAGTACAAGGCTACAGAAATGACACTGGGTTCAGCCCAGAGAGGAAAGAAGAGAGGTTTGGAAATGGGTTTCTTTGGATCGAAACAGCAAGGATGAGAAATGTGTTATCTCTAATCCAAAGCAACCCAAAGGGTCTGAGAGGTATACATGTCTCCATTGTACAGGAATTACACCTTCAGTATCTGTAAAAGTCAAGTGGATGTCTCAGACTGATTATGAGAGCTGGAAAATCAGACTAGGGGTCTTGACATAACTTGGGTGATTCCCCATGTCTACAAACATGACCTTGTATCTTAAGTAAAAGGGAAAAAGAGACCTCCCTCCAGTTGCCTGATGTGAACTAAGCAGGGCTCATTTCATAGCAGGAGCTCCTTTGCATATTAGGCCACACACACCTAATGTAGCCAATCCTCCAAGAGCTTACAGAGCTCTTCTTACAGGGGCTACTGTAAGCTCTTGGAGGATTGGCTACGTCAGGGGTGTGTGGCCTAATATGCAGAGGAGCTCCTGCTACGAAATGAGCCCTGGAACTAAGAATGTTAATGGGGCAAGGGACCTGAATGTTGAAAGTTAGAGTTGCCAGCCTCCAGGTGGGGCCTGCAGATTTCCTGGAATTTTTCCCATTGGGGGAAAAACCAGGGGGGAAAGCTTGGCGGGGGGAGCAACATAAAGAAAAAAGGAGTTTCTTCTCCCACCAACATTTCCATGTTTTTGGTGGGCTTTACTTCTCTGCTAATAAGCTTCCCTTCTCCTGCCTCTTAAGTGAATAATCATAATGAATACAAATTACTAGGAAATCCATGCATACATGTTTCTAGCAGGGAAAATCTAATGTTTTGAGCTTGCCTGTGTTACAAAACTTATCTGAAGGGATAATTTGACAGCAAAATTGATTGATCTGAGCCTAAGGTGATCCCCCCCCCCGAAAAATGTATCCAGAGCCATCAGAACCAGGGGCGTAGACTTTTTAAATCCCTGGGGGGGGGGCGGGGGCTCTCTTGTGCGCGCGCGCGTGCACGGGACCATGTCCCCGCTGCTCCCCCCCCCCGCCCCAGGGAGGCAGACTCAAGGGGCGCAGTCTCGGGGGCGGCAGCCAGCTGGCCGGCTCACTGCCGCGTGAGCGGGACCATGTCCCTGCCGCTCCCCCCCCACCCCAGGGAGGCAGACTCGCGGGGCGCAGTCTCCTCGGGGCGCAGTCTCGGCGGCGGCAGCCAGCTGGCCGGCTGACTGCCCCGCGCGCGAGCGGAACCATGTCCCCACCGCCTCTCTCCCCCCCGCCCCAGGGAGGCAGGAGGGCAGGCTGGGGGTGGGGGGGGAGGAGAGGCGGCGAGGGCCGACTGGCCACCGGCGGGCGCTCCCACGGGCACTCCATTTTGCCAGGGGTGGCTGAGCCCCCCCTGGGAAATTTCGGGGGAGGCTCGAGCCCTCGAGCCCCCCCGTAGTTGACGCCCATGATCAGAACAGAGAAGACCGATGGTTTTCCTCCCACTTGACTGGGGTGTCCTGAAAGCCGACACTGCGAGACAAACGAGAGCCGAGGATTTCATAGTCAATAGGTTGAAAAGTTGCTGGTAGATCCGGTATAACTTAAAAAGAATTAGACTCTGTGGTCTAGCACACCAGGGTAATTAAAGGGCATTCATACATCTGACCCAAATCCAGCCTCCAGTGAATTAACCACTCACTTGAAAGAGAAGAAGGGAAATAGAAGGTGGGAAAAGATCATGGGCTAGAACCGGTACCAACGGGGCCACTTTGAGAAAATCGGGGCAGCACAAAGAAGAACATGGAGCTTATTCTTGGGTTGCCAAGTCTGGGTTAGAAAATCCCTGGAAATTTTTATTTGGGGGTGTAGCCTGGATAAGGCTAAGTTTGGAGAAGGGTGGGACCTCAGTGGGGTATAATGCCATAAAGTCCAACTTCCAAAATGGCCACTTTGTCCAGGGACAAAGGAGGTTGGCAACTCTGTTCACTAGTAACCCTTTCCCCAGAACTGTGTATTGGGCAGAGAATGAAACTCCAAAAGAATCTCAGCTTTCCTTTTATAAAATGAAGCAAGGGCAGCATACCACTGTTCCATTATTTTTTGGGGTTTTTTATTTAAAACTTGTATTAGTTGCCTTTCCACCTTACCAAACCCAAGGCAGCTTACAATGTAAACAACATGATAAACATCAAAACACATACCCCCTCCAAATTTAAAATCACAATGTAAGACAGCCAATAGGTAGGAAAAAACATTAGATTAATCCAGTGCTGTCCTAATTGTTGTAGTTAATATTTTGGTAAGGGTTATCCCTGCACTGGTTTAATTACAATACGGATTTTCTTAAAACCTCATGGGGATTTGCAGAATCCTAAAACACTTTCCTGGGAGTAAATCCTGTTTAAAAGACTTGAGTAGGCATCTGTGTAGACTTACTCTTCTGCATTTAGATCCTCTCTTTTTGCCATCAACTCACAGCTGTCTTAAGGCGACCTTGTGAGCTTTTCAAGGAAGGAGACATTTAGAGGTGTTTTGCCATTGCCTTCCTCTGCAGAGTAACCCTAGTATTCCTTGGAGGTCTCCCATCCAAATACTAACTAGGGCCAACCCTGCTTAGCTTCTGACATCAGACAAGATAATTGCTAGTCTGGGCTATCCAGGTCAGGGTGGAACATATATAGGCAGGCTCAGGGGTCATTTCATAGAAAAAGAGGTGCAGGAGCTCATTAGCATAACTTATTTGCATATGCTACACCACCTGACATCACTGGAAGTATGTCAGAAGGCAAGAAAGAAAGAAGAGAGAGAGAAAGAAAGAGCTGGCAGAGAGGGGACAGCTACTAATCCAAGCCTCAGAAATATCACTATTCTGGGAGGATAGCTTCAGTGGTGGCTGAAGCCTTCAGAAGGCTGGTCGGAGGAACAAGGACCTTTCCAGGGGGCGGGATCATTTTACTGCAGCCATGACACAGGCAGGCATTCCCCCGCTGTCAGGAGTGCCTCTGAAGACCTGCCTCCTGCGGACCTAAGTGTGGTGGAGGATCAGTCCCCAGCTCCAGAGGAGCCTCCACCTGAACCAGAGGAGGCTCAAGCAAGCACCTCTCAGGGCATTACCCCAGCACCAGCAGCAGCTGAGCCACAGCCAAGCTCAAGCCCACCTGATTCACCTCCTCGGGTGGAACGGCTAAGGTCATGATCCAGGCAAGACTTAGCTGCTAGGAGAAAAGAGGCACGCACGCGTGGTCACAGATCACTCAGCCCTGAGTTTAGGAGGAGCTGGGACCTCGCTGCCAGCTGCTAACAAGCGCAGGAAGTGGCTGGGTATTTAGGCACAGCACAGAGACTACCAACTCGTGCTAGCAACAAGTCATTCTGGCTAAGCTCTGCACCCGCTCACATCAGCTAAACCTGATCCTGGACCCTCTGGCTCGTGACTTCGGCTCTGTTTGACTTTGGCTTTTGGTTGACTCCTTGGACTGGTTTGCTCATGAGTTTCCCTCTCTGACCTCGGCTTGGACTGACTCTGCTTTCGGCTTGTGTTTTGGACTTGGTAATTCATTCCTGATTTGGCTTGACCTTGGACTGTCTCAGACTTCGACTTGGCTTCTGACCTACTGGCACCCAGACCGTGACACCCGCCGGGGGGGGGGCTTGCACCAACTCCCGGAGCTGAGCTCCTGCTCGAAATGACCCCTGGGCGGGCTGTAACTTCTTTTCTCTTTGGCTTGTTGTCAATAAATTTGAATGGTACACTCAGTTCTCTCCCCTATGGCAATGAGGGCACACATAACTGAGGACTTGGGCTGCAGAACACTTAAGGATTTCTCCTAAACGAGGCTATAATCCAGCCAAGCTGATCCATACACAAAGCTCCCAGAGTTTGTTAGGAAAGGGAATGGTTCAGGGCACACTCCAAATCCTGGATTCCAGGAAGTTTGTGATTTGTTAAAATTACTGCCCTGTTGAAAGTTCCTGAACTCTGCGAGAAACCAAGATGATCCGACTTTGGATATTACAAGATTACAGAAGTGTATAGTGGTTTTCCTACCTCTGCAGGGTGTCTTAGGGTTGCTGGGCCTGCTGATCATCATGGTGGGAGACAGAGGGGAGGCAGAATTATGTCCAAACCTGGAAGTGATGACACATCCAGGTGACTCTCCAGGAATTGCTCAAATCTCTAGGATAAATACTATAGAGATTATGGGGAGGAATTCCTAGAGTGGTGTCCACCACTTCTGGGTTTGGATACAATTTTCCCTCAGCGTTCTTCTACCATTGGTGGGCAACTGAATGGATTAGTGGGTAAATGCCCTCTGGTGGCAGGCAGACGTCAACCCTGCACGCCATTCCCTTTATGTTGGTGGTGTTCTAAATTGACTCAATGATATGGCCAGACCATGTACTGGGCGTGTGTGCATTTCTGAAGCGTTTTGATAAAACCTCATTGTACAACTGACAAATATAGATGGCCATGCAAACCTTATCTACTTTCGGAACGATTGCTGTCATCCACAGACACTGAGGTACGTCTTACAGATATACAACAGCATCTTTCAATTTTTTCCCATAGCATTTCCCGGAACTCAGATGAATGAAATTGCTTTTGAAATCTATAACTCATTTTTTTTTCCTGCTATCCATCTCCCATGTACCTGCAGAAGACATGTGAGCTGGGCTTTGGGATGGCAGGCTGTTCATTATATACCCACATCATATGATTTATATTGTTGCCATGATGCCCTGACCCGGGCTAGTCTGATCTCATCAAATCTCAGAAGCTAAGTAGAGTTGGTCGTGGTTAGTACTTGGATGGGAGACCACCGAGGGATACCAGGTTGCTGTGCAGAGGCAGGCAGTGGTGAACCACCATGTCTCGCCTTGAAAACCTTATGGGAGTTGTCATAAAGTTGGCTACAACTTGATGGCACTTTCCGCCATCACAATTATGCCAGACATGTTGGGTTTCTTTTTTGTTGTTAAGAGAGAGCTATAAAGGTCTCAACTGTTGGGCAGGTCCATCTAAGAAAAAGTGGCACTTCAAATACATTGTAAAGTATCATACTGCAAATGTACAGAGGCTGTTCACATGGATGTTGTACCATTCTTTCTTCCTACCTTTCTTAGTGCCTGTTGTATCTTACATGAGCAGCATGGTATCACCTGTTGAGTTGGACAAGGCATCTAGACCCGCAATGGAACTCAGACAGTATGGGGCCCTGGTCACACGAGTGAGATAATCCGGGGGAGAAGTGAAGCTAATTTGCTCCGGAGTAATTGGACCCACAGCTGTGCGATCACACAGGTCTGCAAAGCTGTGGGCACAGCCCACCACTGTGTGATCAGACGCAACCACGGGTGAGTTGGGGTTTTTTTTGGCTGTTTTTCCAGTGTGCTTAAACAGGGGATCGATAAATTGCATCTCCACCCTGAGGGCTTCCTACGGCAGTATGCGATCATGTGCATACTGAGAAGGGAAAAAAACAACGGCATGGTGTCGGGATAGCCTGGTCACACTATCCCCGATGCCATGAGTGTGCACTGGAGTGATCACACGGGGAGAGTCCGTCTGTGGCCCTTAGCAAACCTGTTTGATACTGGACTTTCCCCAGTACCTTTTAACTCCACTTCTTCGGCGGAGAGAAACGGGTTGCCGATGGGTGTGGGATGCTTGACAGATGTTCTGGTGTGATCGTGCCCTTCAAATCCACATGGCATTCGTGCCTATCACGTGGCTACTTCTGCGTGTGATCAGGGCCCTGGTAAGTCTGATTTCTATTCTGGCCTGGCCCCCCATATAGGAAGAACTGTGAATCCACCGCCAGATTTCAAGCAATATTCAACAGTGCCTACAGTTGTTACCGCAGCCCATAACTTTGCACATCATTGGAAGGTTGTGTTGCCATGTGCAACTGAAGGCTGTGCTTGTGGTGAATGATTTGAACGATCTATTTGCTACCAGCATAGTAATGCAAGCAAAAACAGGTTTTGTCTACATGCGAGTTGGTTTTTGGAAGGGGGCAGAACTGAGACAAGAGAGGAGAAACTGAAAGGGAAAGACCCATTAGTTATGATACTGGAGCTCCTGCCACACTTACCAGAAGAGTGTGTTATGCATGAACTTCTCACTATGCGAACTGCCATTTTTCATGAATAGGGCAACGGTTACATTTTCCCATCTTGAGTACATGCAAACATGTCCCTTCTTTAATTCTGTGTTTCTGATTGCACATCCCAAAGTTGGAAAATACGTGTGATGTATAATCACAAAAAAAAGAGGCAGCATCACATCACGTATTGAGAGGATATTGCATAGTATAGTGTCATGGATACAACCAGAAAGATAGGGGAACAGTTACTGGGCTTGATCAAGAAACCTCACAAAATATATCTGTGCAAAGAAACAGAGCTAGCCTAGCCTGTCAAGTGAAGCATGCCCTAAGCTGGCCTTGGCTGGGAGGGCAGGATAGAAATTCAATAAATAAAAATAAATAAATAAATAAATAAAATAAAACGGGAATCTTTAGGTAAAGGTTTCCCTTGCTCGAAAGCCAGTCGAATACGACTCTAGGGATGCGGTGATAATCTCCGTTTCCAAGCCAAAGAGTCAGCGCTGTCCAAAGACTTTCCGTGGTCATGTGGCCTTCATGACTAGATGCCGAGGTGCCCGGAACGCTGCTAACTTCCCACTGAATTGGTACCTGTTTATCTACTTGCAATTTCTTGCTTTCGAACTGCTAGGCTGGCAGTAGCTGGGGCCAGAGACGGGAGCTCACTTCGTCACGCGGCACTCGGGTCTCGAACTGCTGAACTACCGACCTTCCAGTCTGCAGTTCAGCGTCTTAACCCCTTGACCACTGCACCCTTAACCACTGCAGCCCCATAAAAAGGGAGTTGAGAGACCCATAAAAGAATGGCCTTGGAGGAGGACAAGAAGAAACAAAATAGTCAATGACGGCTTTTGTTTCAGTTAGAAGCGGTCTAACTCATATCAATAGAGATAATTTCTTGAGGCCCAGGTGCAGACAAAGTCTAAGATTGGCAAGAATGTCTGACTTCACAGAAGTGGAGATATGGTTCAAAGATGGGTGTGTTGGTTGAGGGCCAAAAGATTTGTCATCGCTTCAGAAGTCTCCTGGTACGTGAGGTTGGAGAGCCAAAAATGTAACATTTGAAAAACAAAACAAAAACCTTACACATTGGCAAGGTTATCTGTTTTCTCTCATGTAGTATGTAGATTTGCGAGCCTCCAGATGGTGGCTGGAGACTTCCAGGTATTACAATTGATCTCCATGTGGCAGAGATAGTTCCCTTGGACAAAATGGCTGCTTTGGAAGGTGGACTCTATGGCATTATACCCTGCTGAAGTCCCTCCCATCCCCAAACCTCACCCTCCTCAGACTCTGCCTTCCCCCCCAAAAAAAATTTCCAGGAATTTCCTAACCCGACACTGGCAACTCTATGGGTGAAGGAATCTGGTGGAGTTCAGTTCAGCCCCAAACAGCCTTCTTCTTCCAAGACCCTCTCAGAAATGATGTTCCAACCTGCTGATGATGCATCACTGCGCACTTCATCTGTCCAAGTTGATGGATGACAGAAAGCCGGAAGACAATGCCAGTGTCCAGGCCCACGGAGGAACTAGCTACTGGAGAAGATAAGCAGCTGGAAATGATGAAGCATCCCATAATGGACCCCTTCGCCTGAGCCCATCTTTTATAAATGCAAACGGGCTCGCAGTTCAGCATGCAAGCCTTTCCAAAGTCCAGAAAATAGAGAGGAGATGACCTTTCCATGAATGAATCTTAAGAAGTTCCTGTCAAGATTTATTTCCCTCCTTTAGTTTTAGACGCAAACCCACAGCGTGGTGACCTAAGTGCCATTATTACTGAGGCGCATAGAGTAGATAAAGTGACTTTTTTCCTTGGTCTTTGCAATTGCTACTGTCCCCCTGTCACTCATCCATTAAAATAACCTTAAAGAAACTGGGAAGCTCAGCAGCTTTGTTGGAATGGGTTAGCTGATAGAACTCATTGCACCCTCCTCTTTATTTGGGTCCTAGGAAAACGGTGACTTTTGATTCCTATACTGGCGGGGGGGGGGGGGGAGCCTACCTTCAGATTTCTATTTATTTATCTGTCCGTCTGTCTATCCATCATCTATCATCTGTCTGTCTATCATCTATCATCATCATCTGTTATCTATTATCGTCTATCATCAACAACTATCATCTGTCAATCATTGTCTATTTATCATTTGTCTATCATCCTCTGTCTGTATATCATCTATCCGTCTGTCTGCCATCATCATCTGTGTATCATCTATTATAGTCTATCATCGTCTATCATCATCATCATCGACTATCATTGTCTATCATTCTATTATCTATCATCTTATATCATTATCATCATTGACTATCAATCATTGTCGGTCGGTCGGTCTGTCTGTCGGTTGGTCTGTCTGTCGGTCTATCATCGCCTATATGTCTGTCTGTCTGTCGGTCTATCATCGCCTATATGTCTGTCTGTCTGCCTGCCTGCCTGTCTATCTATCATCGCCTATATGTCTGTCAATCGTCTCTCTCTCCCTCTCTCCCTCCCTGCCTCCCTACCCATCCTCTCCCCAAGTGCCGCCCTCTATCCCTGACTGTGAAGAAAAAAGACAGGCCATTACAAGGCAGTCTCTCGTATTCCCACATCGGCACGGGGGGTGGGCCGTAAGGTTGCAGTCAACCCTGTCGAATGCTGCTGTCAAATCCAGATGTAACAGCAGTGCTGACCTGCCTTGATCCATTCTGCTGCTCCTCTCTCAACTCCCTTACCCAGGAATGGAAGATTCGATACTGGGCAGTAGTTGGCTGGATCCGTAGGGTCCAAAGATGTTTTTTAAAAAGAGCGGCCTCACCACTGCCTCCTTTTAGCGCCCCTGGGAGGCAAGCAAAGGAGCTGGAGCTGGAATAAAGCCTGTTCTTCTAAATGCAATCCTTTCATCCCCCCCCCCCCCTTCTGAACTCTTCTCTCCAAACCTTCAGTGTTCAGTGCAAATTAGATGCTTTTGCTATTGCCTAGCCCGCTCTTGTCAAAACTCAGAAGCTAAGCAGGGTCAGCCCCTGGTTAGTATCTGGTTAGTATCAGTGGTAAAGTAACAAGCTCTGGGTGTGCTCAGAGGCACGCTGCATGATTGCTTAACTATTGGGTTGTATCCAACTATCTGTGGATGTTTTGAAGCAGAACTTTCTGGGTCCTCCTTTGATGGCACCCACTGAGCCCCCAAAATCTTGAAATTCAGGGGTCTGTGGAACCTCAGGAACAGCAAATGGGGAGAATGGGAGGGGGGTCTGAATTGGGGGGGACGGTGATCAGATGGTGATCAGAAGTCTCTACTTCTGAAATTCTGGCTTTAGACCTTTGGGACACCCTCTGACTTCATTGTTGGCTCCTGGTCCCCCATCCTGGACTCTGCCTAGCTGCAACCCATGATCCTATCCCCGGCATGGAGAAGGTCAAGGAATGGCCTGCAGAGTTATGAACCTCCAGGCACTGAAATGTCGACCCACTTGGATGTCGTATTAGTATATGGTCAGCAGGGAGGCTGGAGGAATGCTGGGCAACCCAGATGAGCTGGGAGGCTTCCCTAACACCATATACAGGGTTGGATAATTCATCATATACAGGGTTGGATAATTCACCTTATCACCATTCTGGTCCTCTGTGGTGGGAAATCGATGATGTCCCTCTTCCAAAGTGGAGCATTGGTAAGATCCCTCCTCTAGGCTTGCCAGCCTCCATGGGAGGGCCCATGGCTCAGTGGTAGAGCATCTGCTTGGCATGAAGAGGGTCCCAGGTTCGATCCCTGGTGCCTCCAGTTAAAAGCACCAAGCTGTAAGTGATGTGAAAGATCTTCACCTGAGACCCTGGAGAGTTGCTGCCAGTCTGGGTAGACAGTATTGATTTTAACAGGCCAAGGGTTGGATTAATTATAAGGCAGCTTCATGTGTTCATGTGAGATCTCTTAGAATTATAACTGATCTCCAGACTAAAAGTATCAGTTCCCAGGTGGGGAAATGGCTGCTTTAGAGGTTGGACTCTATGGCATTATACCATGCTGAGGTCCCTCCCATCTACTAATGACATCCTCCCCAGACTCTATCCCTCAAATATCCAGGTATTTCTTATCCAGGTGTTGGTAACCTTACCCCCTTCTACAGTGCGCTGGAATTCTGAGATGTCCCCATAGGACAAACATATTGTTTTGATCTACTTTAGCTTTCCATTTCACTGAGTTTCATTCAGACAGGGGTGCACATGCTCTGGTCCCAATAAAGTTATCTCCTTCTTCTATAAGATTCCTGTGTACTTAGTGCAAAGGTACATGCAGGAACCAGTGGAAGGGTGTAGACATCATTGAGATTCATTGAGAGCAAAGAACTCAGAGGCAACCCTAAAGTTTCTTCTGCAGCTTAATTACGGAGTAACTCAGAGGGATGGGGGTGGCTAAAGTTACCTGCAAACACTTGAGGAGTGAGTTAGTAATTTCCCTAGAGCAGCCATTTCAGATGTTCACTTTAAAAAAAGAAAAAAAAGAAAGAAATCCATCTGCTCTTGAGCGCCGTGAATTTATGCATGTTCAGACACCATCTGTGACTCACTCCTTTTCAACACTTTGGCAACCTCGCCACCCAATGAGGAACAAGTAGGAGGATGTGATGTTTCAGAACATTTTTAGTATCCCTCTTTGGAACTGATTCTCTGGGGTTCGGATAATCGCAGACTCCTGTTGCAGCTCACTAAAAATGCGGTTCTACGCAGAGTTAACACCTTTCTCAGCCCATTGACTTCACTGGACTTCGTAGGGTGTAATTCTGCTTAGGACTGGGCTGTACATCGTTATCATTTGAAAGAACTCTCTCTCTTTTTGTTTCAGAATCTCTTTAATTAACTTTTGGCCTCCCCCAGATGCAATATCTATCCGATGACTCCAATTTAGGTGTCTTACGCTTGCTTCCTGATGTGAAAGATGGTGATGCCCAATGAAATTAGCCGCTTCATCAATTTTTTATTATTACAGTGTCCTAACCGACTTTTCAGGTCACATGAATTCAGGCTACAGGGCCGGAATGACTCAGCAAATAACTGAGGATGGGAGGATGGGAAACCAGTTCTGGTTTTCCGTGCAAGCTTTTAGCAACTGTTCCTCAACACAAGGGCAGTGATAGTGAAAGCCTGAGACCAGAATGCATCTCTCAGGGAGATGAAACACAACAGGAATGGACTGGGGAGCTACAACTGATGAACAGGTTACTAAGGGAGAAAAAGGACCTTCGGATAGGTGAGTCTGAGAACTTCAGGTGGTCCAGAATACAGCAGCCACGTTTTGGGGCTGAGTCTGCCGGCTCTAGAAGCATGGCTGCCAACCTGCAGATGGGGTCTGGAGATCTCCTGGAATTACAACTAATTGCCAGGCTACAGAGACCAGTGCCTCTGGTGAAAATTGCTGCTTTAGAGGGTGGACTCTGTGGCATGATACTCTGCTGAGGTCCCCTCATCTCCCCAACCCGCTCTCCCCTACATCTCCAAGAATTCCCCAAGCCATAGTTGTAGGGTTCCCATCCTCCAAGTGGGGCCTGGGGATCTCCCGCTTTTACAACTGATCTCCAGCTAACAGAGATCAGCTCCCCTGGAGAAAATGGCTGCTTTGAAGGGTGGCCTCTATGGCATTGTACCATGCTGAGGCCCCTCCCCTCCCCAAACCCCATCTTCTCCTGGCTCCACCCCAAAAGTCCCCAGGTATTTTCCAACCCGGACTTGGCAGCCCACATAGTTGGTAACCTGAAAGCCAGCAGGCTTCCTTCCTGTTCCATAGAACCACAGAGTTGGAAGGGATCTCCAGGGTCATCTGTTATTACAGTTGATTACAGTTCCACAGGCCTCTTCCACCAGGCATCCGATTGAGAAGCCACGCTTAACATCAGAACCTTGCCCTGGAATCTATCAAAGGCTATTGTACCATGCAGTTCTTAACATACTACGGGTTGGACTGTAGCCCTACAAGCTAACAGTGACTGGATGCCTGCTATGGGTAACATCTAAATACTATGTTTCGTCGCCACGTGTGCAATATTGATATAGAACTTTAGAGTCGTTTTTATGGTTTTAACTTGTTTTTAACTTGTTCAAATTTTATCATAAGCTGCCCTGAGCCTGCCTCAGCAGGGAAGGCAGGGTATAAATCAAATCAGTCAATCAATCAGTCTAGTCCAACCTCCTGCACAATGCCGGAAATTGACTAGTACTTCCTAGGGCTGCCAAGTCAGCCCGGGGGCAGGGGATCCCCCGCTATAGGGGTTCCTGATCCGCCGGCCGGCATTCAGCCGGCAGGGGGAACCCTGCCCCAGAAGTCGTCCGGTGAGGACGACTTCCCCCGTGTAATGACGTCACCGGGCATTGCCTCTGGGTGATGTCATTACGTCGCCGGCACATGCGCAAAAGCACACGCGCCAGAAGAGCTCCCGGGGGGAGAACAACTCCCCCCCGCCGGTAAGTCGCCGGCACTTGGCAGCCCTGGTACTTCCCCCCCACCCCAGTGATCCCTGCTCCATGCCCAGAAGATGGCAAAAAACCTCCAGGATCCCCGGCCAAAGTGGCCGGGAGAAAAGTTGCTTCCTGACCCCAAAGTGGCGATCAGCCTTTCCCTGGGCCAGGTATGAAAATCTGGGTGTGGCTACAGGTAGAAACCCTCAATGGTGACATACATTTATTATCAGCTTCCCTGTCATGGTATTCAAGCTGATTTTACAATTCAGAGAAACGCCGGAGTATAATACACACAACTTAGAACAGAAAGAGAAAAGATATTTAATATATTAGCAAAGTATTCAGGATCTAGTTTCAGGGACTGAAAAATATTGAATTTGCAGCTAAGAATTCCCAACAGGGAAATAGGTTTCTGAATTGTTACCATGGATTTTGGAGGAAAAGGGGGGTGATTGTTCCAGAACGGCTCTGTGCAATTCAACAAGAACAGCAATAGCTGGCCGGTCAGCAGTATCCTAAGAACCACTGAACCGACCAGAGTAGGATTCTGAGCAGACATGCTGCGGATTGCTCTCTATCTATGAGCGCTAGTTAGACCAGATGGAAGTGGAGTAACTCAGTAGGAAGCAATGCACAATAATTCTAGGACTGGAACTAACAATGTGAAATAATTCCACTATCTGAACTAACTTCAGAAGAGTTCATTCTGTGGACAGTGTGTCTTATACAGACAACGTTTGTTTAATTTCTCTATTCCCCCCCCCCCCCCCCCCAGGCTCATTAGTTTGAAAGCTGTCAGTCTGGTAATAGAATCCAAGGAAGAAAGGAACGCACTCTGAAGGAGAGCAGACCGTATTGTAAACTAATGGCCCATTAAACAATTCTTTACAAATATAATTGAATCAGGTTTTTCTCACAGGATCTGTGGAAGCATTAAGGCATCATCTAGCACTGAACACTTTATTTTTTTTTTTTGAAGTAAATTTTTTTTATTGAAAGATAAAATTATTTTCAACAAAATACATAATATTTTTCCTTTTCCTTTTCAATACATAAGGCAGTTTCAACAATAAGAAATACTAAATATATATTATGGTTGGTAAGCCTGTTAACATTGTTCATGTATATTATTTGTATGTTTAACCTTTGCTTTTTGCCTAGTGGTGATCTGCAAGTATATTAATGCCATTAAACCAAGGAATTTGATTAAGGTAAGTATTTAGAGAGTTCAAGAGTATTTAGGAATATTTTCCAGTGCTTAAATGTAATTGAAAGTATTTAGAAGTGAAGCCACTTGATATAATTAGGATTAGATGGTATATCATTATGTTCTGCCATATATGTAACCAAGGAGAACCACTTGCTAACAAAAGATGAGTGCCTTTTTGTAGATATAGATGATCGCCCTTCAACTATGTCCGCTATTTTATCCATGATAAAATGATCCCAGCATTTATGTTTCCATTCTGTTATGCTTGGTGGGGTAGGTGCTTTCCATGAAGCCGCAATAGTCAAACGAGCAGTTGCTGGAAGAGTGGCACTTTGTATCCAACCCATTTATATTAAAATATTGCACACAACAAGATGCGCGGAATGGGAGAGAGTGCGCAATAGCTACCGGGCATAATCTAGACAGCAGCCTTGAGTATGTTCAGATCTGGATGGTCAATGATCAATTGTTTTATTTAGCTTGGAATCCCAATGAAGTAGTGACAAGAGTTCTCCCAAAGAGCTCCCCCCTTTTTTTTTTTTTTAATTCTTTTTATTGGTTTTTTGGTAATACAGATACATAGAACTGATTAAATAACAAGTTGCACAAAGTTATTAACATTGCGGTGTTAGGGAAATGTCACAAAAAATATGAGCTATACTTATCAATAACTAATAGTTAACAATGCTGATAGTACTGATGTAAGTCAGAGCTAGAAGGTAGTAATTATTGTTTTTTAGAGTGAGCTTGTGATTTCCAGAGGGTTTTGGTTTTGTTTAGGTATAAATATTTTTGTTTGTTTGTTTGGGTGTTTGTGTATTCAGGTGATTACATGAATGTTCATTGAAGTAGAATGTGATATATAGGTTTATATGGTTGAATATCTGATGCATATAAATATTCCAGGAATGGAGACCATTTCCCTACAAAATTAGAGGGTTTTGGATAAATGTCTGTTTGTTTGATGTAGTCCGTAATTTTTTCTAAAATCAGATGGTCCCAGACTTTGTTGAGCCAGTCAGTAGCGGTAGGAGCCTTGTCTGCTTTCCACTTAGATGCTATTGAGGTTTTGGCAGCAACCAGTAAGCTGGTTATAAATTCTCTTTGAAGAGGTTGTATGTTTTTAATGTTCCATATGTCTAAAAATATTAGTGTGGGGTCAAGAGGGATATTAATACCAGTGATGAGTTTTATTTGGGACAGTACTTCTAACCAAAATTTCTTGATGTAGTTACACTTCCACCAGCAGTGGGCATATGATCCTATTTCGCCACAGTTCTTCCAACATGTTGGTGAGTGCGCAGAAGTTGCTTTCGATATTCGTTCCGGTGTGAGATACCATCTGGAGATGATCTTGTATGTTTGTAGTTTTGTGGTTATTACAGGAGAAGATATTAGTTTGGATGTCCATATTTTTGACCATTGCTGGTTAGTGATTTTAGTTTCACAGTCTCGTTCCCATTGTTGTTGGTACCGCAGCGGTTTTTTCCCCAGGTGACTGATCAGAGAGTCATAGGTGGTCGTAATTAACCCCTTTGATTTATAGTTTTTAGGGTCAATGAGTTTTTCAAAGGGGGTGAGCTCCCCTTTTTAATCTGTCCAACGATTTCACTTTTGTTGTTGTTGTTATTGTTCAGTCGCACAGTTGAGTCCAACTCTTCACGACCCCATGGGCCACATCACACCAGGCCCTCCTGTCCTTTGTTGTCCTCAGGAGTTTGCTTAACTTCATGTTCATTGCATTGATAACACTGTCCAGCCATCTCATTCTTTGCTGTCCCCTTCTTCTACCTTCAGTCTTTCCCAGCATCAGGGTCTTCTCCAGTGAGGGCTCCCTTCTCATTTGGTGGCCAAAGTATTTGAGCTTCAGCTTCAGCATCTGGCCTTCCAGGGAACAGTCACGGCTGATTTCTTTTAGGACTGACTGATCTGATCTCCTTGCTGTCCAAGTGTCTTCTCCAGAACCATAGTTCTAAAGCATCTATTCTTCGGCGCTCGGCCTTCCTTATAGTCCAGTTCTCACAGCCATACATTACTTCTGGGAATACCATTGCTTTGACCATAAGGACTTTTGTTGGCAGGGTGATGTGTCTACTTTTTATTATGAAGTATGAGGTAGGTGCCACATTGGAGAGAGTGCTCAGAAGAGCCACAAGTGACATGCCAAAGAACCACATGTGGTTCCCAGGCATGGTTGTCAATTCTAGGTTAGGAGACTCCTAGAGATCAGGGGGTGGAGCCTGGGGAGGGTGGGGCTGGGGGAGGGAGAGACCTCAGCAGGGTATAATGCTGTAGACTCCACCCTCCAAAGCATACTGGCCCCACTGGTGGACCTTCTGATAGCACTTGGTATTTTTGGCCACTGTGTGACAGAGTGTTGGACTGAATGGGCCATTGGCCTGATCCAACATTGGCTTCTCTTATGTTCTTATGTTCTCATATGTTAATCATTTTCTCCAGGGGAACTGAGCACTATCATCTGGAGATCTGCTGTAATGGTGGCAACCCTGCTTCTGAGCCTGAGTGAATATCACTGCTATGGCAGATGCTTCTCTGATGACTAAAGAGAACCTTCACATTCAGAGGCAGTCAACTTCTGAATCCCAGTGCCAGGACACAATGGTAGGGGAATACCTCGGCCTTAAGGGTGCCAGTTCCAGGTTGAGAAAAACCTGGAGACTTGGGGGGTGGAGTCTGGGGACAGTGGGGTTAGTGGAGGGGAGGGACCTCTGCAGGGTACAGTGCCATAGAGTCCAATCCAAAGCAGTCATTTTCTCCAGGGAAACTGATTTCTATGGTCTGGAGATCAGTTGTAATACTGGGAGATCTCCAGGCCTGACCTGGTGTTGGCAACCCTACCTGGCCTTTATGTCCTGTTGTTGGACCTCCAGAGGAACTGGTTGGCCAGTATGTGAGATAGGATGCTGGACTAGAATGGACACCTGGTCTGATACAGCAGGGCTCTTCTTATGGTTTTAGACTGACTGCCAAGTGGGAAAGGATTGAAACGTGGGTGTGCTGCAGAACGCTGAGATAACCACATTATAGAATGCCCATTTTGGCTAGACTGCTTAGCCTTCAGTGTGACAGGACAAGAACAGATTATTAAGCTGGCAGTTGTGGGGAAGGAGGCATACAATAGGCTTGGAGACAGAAAAATTGGCATTTTCTGTATCAAAAAGCCAAGCGTTTCTCTTGCAGTTATATAATTTTAAGCATACACCGAAGGCCTGTTTTTAGAAAAAAAATAACAAATCAATATATAAATCCATACATCCACTCAAATGTGAAAAGAGAAGTCCATCCATGCTCTCACTGAGAATCCCTCTGGCACCGCAATGTCAAAAGTGTTCATGCCTTGGAGAGCCCTGGTGATTGCTCCGAAGCAGGAAAACCTCTCGGCAGAGTTCTGCAGGCATTTATTCTAGCAGGGCTTGGGAAAATAGCAGAAATAAGAAACTGGAAATAACTCATAACCATACATGATGCCTGGCCTCAGATATTATGACAGGGCAAATAAACTTCCCCCAGAGTGGATGTCATGGGAAAAAAAGGAAACAGAGGGATGTGGGGGGAGATAGGGAAGATGGCCTTCTCCTATAACTTCCTACGAAGGAAATGTGCTGGGTGAACTTGGTCTGGACACACACTCTCAGCCTAATCCACCTCACTGGCTTATGGTTATTCCTCCATTATAACAGTCCACATTGCTTTCTTATTGAGAAAGACGGGACCATGAGGGCATGAATACAGTGAAAAGGGGGAGGGAACCCAGTTGCACCCAGGAGCCCAACAACACACACACACACACACAGCATAAGGAGCCCAACAAAACACACACACACTGTAAGCAAGGCACACAAAAGCTCATACCTTGAACAAAACGTTGTTGGTCTTAAAGGTACTTGGTATTTCTCCTGTGTGATTGCAGCAGCCCAGCAAAGCAAGCTCTCCCTCATTCCCTCCCTCCCTCTCTTCAGGGAGGAGCCTCAGCCAGTAAAAGGGGGGAAAAGCTTCCCTTTATCTCCTGCAGTGGCCAGGAAGCAAGCTCTGGCTCCTTCCCTCCCTCCACCTGGGAGGAGGAAGAGCTTCAGCCAGTGCTTTACCAGACTCTCTCAATCGCACAGGAGAGGCTTGCCTATCTGTCTCTCCTATGTGATTGAGTGAGTCTGGTAAAGCAAGCTGCAATGCAGCAGTAGCAGCAGAACTGAATGAGGAAGGAGGAAACAGCTAGGTCCTTGCGGGCTGGACTGGAGCCCTCCAAGGGCCTGATGCAGCCTGCGAGCCACATGTTTGACTCCCCTGCTCTGGGCTCTGCTTGCCAAGGCCTTGCAGAATTGCTTGTCACATTCATGTGTCCTGTTGATACAGGAGTTAAAGTCAAGCTCAAGCTGTGTCCTGTACATGCACACCAGCTTTGATCAGATGTGTTTCTCCCAGGGGGATCTTGCATTTCACTTGTTTCCATCTCACCTGGAAAACAGGTGCCTGCAAGATCAAGTTTGGGGGTAGTCATTATGAGATCTGAAGCATACAACAATCTTCTGAGCGTTTACACCATGGGATACCTCAACTTTCCATGTAGTTATCATGTTGTGAAGAAACTCACCCTCAAGACAAAATAATAAAGAATCTAACCAGAGACCTTGTTGCTAGGTTTGCCAACCTCCGGGGTTGATCTTCTGGGATTATAACTGATCTCCAGGTGACAAAGATCAGTTCACCTGGAGAAAACAGTTCCTTCAGAAGGTGGACTCCTAGGGCATTATACCCCCATTGAAGTCCCTCCCCCCCAACCCCACCCTCCCAGGTTCCACCCCAAAATGTCCAGGTGTTTCCCAACATGGAGCTATCAACCCTACTCATTGTGTTCGGCCGATAACTTCCATAGACTAAATTTTGCGACACTGCATTCAAGCCCTTGCATATCTACCCAATATCCATTTTTTAAAAATCTCTACATTGCTCATTTTGAGATGCCTGCAGGCCAATTGCAATTGCTTCCCAGAGAAGGGTCTTGAAAGCAAGGCATTCATTCGCTCGAGCATTTCCTAATATACTGCTCCCATGCTTGGAAAAAGTGGTCATACCAACCTATCACTTCTCATTATTTTGTACCAGAGAGAGCCCCATCCTCTCCCAGCATTCTCATTTATTCTAAAAAGGAGTGCCTGATCACCAGCCAACTCCTTTTAAAATTAATCAATTTCATTAAAAGCCTTAATGAGATTATTGAACTTAATTACGACACTGCACTGTATTAATTTATGGTGGCTGAATTCTTGATTGGAGCACTTAAAGGTTTCTAGAAATATTGAATCCCATTTCAAAACAGGAATAAGACAGTTAATGCTCTCTCTTTCTTTGTACAAAATGGTTTTCCGTTAGTGTAAGCCTTTTGTATGTGTCTTTTTTTTTTAAAAAAATCACAGAATAAGATTATTCTGAGTAAATGAAATGCAAACGTTCCCCTTTTATATGCAACTGCTGGGTGGAAGAGTGATACTGAAAAAAAGAAAAGAAAGGTAATGGAAGAGAGAGAAAGTACATTTCATTTGTTTTTTTTAAAAAATAGTAGTACTCGACCTTTTTTTCCCATAAGGGGGTTCAACGTGGATTACAGAAACTGAGCTTTAACAAATCTGGATGCAGCCCAGCATCAGTATATAACACCAGTTTACAGCATTAGTTCATCAGGCGCAGTATGAACTTCTCTGACAAGCAGCAGAGAATGGTCTTTCTCAACATCTGTCCTTGAGAATAATACCTGGACTGACCCTGAGGCCTTCTCCATCCAAAGCATGTACTCTACAACTGAGTGTGTGTGTGTGTGTGTGTGTATTAAGTGCTGCCAAGACAATTCCAATGTATGGCGACTCTATGAATCAATGTCCTCCAAAACATCCAATCATTCACAGCTTTGCTCAGGTCTTGCAAACCGAGGGCCATGACTTCTTTTTCTGAGTCAATCCATCTCATGCCGGGTCTTTCTCTTTTCCTGCTGCCTTCCACTTTTCCTAGCATTATTGTCTTTTCCAGTGACTCTTGTCTCCTCCTCATGTGACCAAAGTACCATAGCCTCAGTTTGGTCATCTTAGCTTCTAGAGAGAGTTCAAGTTTGATTTGATCTACAACCCACTTATTTGTCTTTTTGGTGGTTACAGTTGGCAGGTGGGAGGGACTTATCGGGAATGGGAGGGAGATCCAGGTGATGTCGCCAGTGATGTCCCTTCTGGCATGTACTGGAAGTGGCATCATCACATCATGACATCAGGGCAATGCTCTAGGATTTGGGCAAAAACTCTATGGTAAAAATAGCTTCGGCCATAGAGGTTTTGCCCAAATACCAGAGCATGACCTCGGCATCACTGACATGATAACGTCACTTACGGTGCAAGATGGAAGGGACGACGCCTCATTGCCAGCGATGAAGGCTGAGCCTTCCTCTGTCTCCTGGTAAATCCCCCCACTGGAGAGCTGATTGGTGGCAGCGCGTGGGGCATGTTGGTGGGGAACCCTGGCCTCTACCAGGGGGGGTCGGGCCACCTCCTTGGCAGTCCATGGTATCCACAAAACTCTCTTCCAACACTGCACTTCAGATGAATCAGCTTTCTTCCTGTCAGCTTACAACTGAGCCGTGACTCTTCCTAAATGCTCCCCATTTTTCTAGGCGATGTGTTTCATTCTCCAATCCATTTGAAATGTTTTGACGCCTCTCCATTTGAACGAGTGGGGCCCTGTGAAAGATTCATGATCACACTGACAAATAAAACTGTGGCCAATGTTTCCAAGAAACGCTCTTGGGTGCTGAGAAGTTCTCTGAGGTAATTGTGAAATCGCCTGACTTCTGCTCAAGGTCTCCTGGTGCTCTGAGACCAATAAATAAATAAATATACTCTTCATATTACATCCCACCCCCTCCCCACATACAGATCAGGGTTGCGTCTGCCTGGTGAAAATTTGAGATGGCTATTCACGACCAGCAGTTCAAATGAGATTTGCTAGCAGTTATTGTACAAAATGGCCCTGTGATTAGTATACAATAAGCCTGTCGCTGATCGCTCCTTGTAAGCTAAAAGCAGCCAAGCAGAAAAGGCCCAAGTGACTGGTGTCAGATAAACTCCTCAGCATCCAGTTGTCCTGAGAACAGCGTGGCTTCCCTGGGAATTAGCTATGCCTCCGTAAACACACGCATAGGAGCGGGCTGCAATATCGACCGGAATTTCAAGCATAACGGGAAAGTTTGCTAAGCTAGTCTTTCTTGATTAATCCAGAGATGTTCCTTTTGCTGGATAATTTTTGCGCCTCTCTGATCAGGCTGTGTAGATTTCCCTTCTCTTTCATATTGCTAAATGCAAGAACCAATCACGGCAATGCAGAAAGATGGGTACACAAATGGGAGCTATTTTCTGAGGAGCTATGGGAAAGTTGCTTAGGGATTCCTGATGGACTTCCATCCAAACAACATAAGAAGAAGAAGAGAAGAAGAGATTGGATTTATACCCCACCCTTGACTAGCCAAGGGAGTCTCAGAGCGGCTTACAAACTCCTCTCCCTTCCCCTCCCCACTACAGACACCCTGGGAGGTAGGTGGGGCTGAGAGAGTTCTCTAGATATCTGCTCTTGTGCTAATCACGTGCTATGCATGTGTGTTAAGTGCCGCTGAGTCACTTCCAACTTGTGGCAATCCTATGAATTAATGACTTCCAAAATATCCTCTTGTTAACAGCCTCGTTCAGGTCTTGCAGATTGGGGCCTGTGGCTTTCTTGACTGGGTCAACCCATCTCACGTTGCGTCTTCCTCTTCTCCTGCTGCCTCCAACTTCTCCTAGCACAACTGTCTTTTCCAGTTAGTCTTGTCTTCTCACGTTGTGATCAAAGTACGACAGCCTCCATTTAGTCATTGTAGCTTCTAGGGATAAGCTGCGTAGCCGATGGATCATCACCCTCCGATGTCCCTTCTCTGCTTGCAGGGGTGACTTTGGTGTGCTCCTTCAGGCAGACCCTTAGAAGCCCTGGGTCTCGTGGGAGCAACCCAGTGGTCCAAGAAGGAGCTGCAGTGCCCCTATCACCAACATAGCATTAGAAGGCGCCATGACATATTTTTTTCAGTGATTGTCCATACGTGTTTACCACTTGACATATGGAGAAGCAGCTTTGGCTAGGTATCATCTTCCAGGCACATGTTAACTCCAAGCTTGCTCTGTGCCTGTGTTTTAATCCCCCTGCTTAATCTCTAAAGATACAATAACCATGTGATTAATGGTATATAAATTTTACTGGGGTGCTGCCAGCTGGAAATGAGTTGCAGAGATCCCTCTCTCCATAAGTAGTATAGCAGAAGCATAATTAAGCGGGCTAGTGCAGCAGCAGCTAAAGAGCTGGCTGGTTAGTTTGAATCAATATCAGAAATTCAGTCCCCCTGCTCTTTGCTTTTTGGCCCTCCTTCCTCCTCTAGGGCTGCCAAGTGACAGTGCTGCAATGACAATAGAAGCCACAGCTGGCAGGATTCTGGTTGCCGCTTTCAGCTCCATGGCCTACAGTTGCCATCCTTCTAGACTTTTTTTTTGCTTCCTTCTGTTCTCAAGCATACAAACCTTCCTGAGACCTGCCAGCAGACTTGCAATTTGCCTGTCCCAACACTTGTCCCCTACCCTTAAGAAGTTGAGGAGCAGGATAGAAAATGGGCAAAAAAATGGCCTCCATTGTGACGCTCAAGGAATTTCTCCATGTCTCTATGGTCTTTACCACAGAGATCAGGGGAAATCCCTAGAGCGTCACCCAGAAGTGAGATTGCCTCCTCCCCAAATTCCATACCACTCTTAAAGGCCCAATCTGCATCAAGCATGTGCTCTGCTGTCTTACTAAACCCACACTGGAACAGAAATTCCCCTCTGCATTGCAGGCCACTTTCATTTTGATTGATTGTCGAATTTTATGGCAGTGTCCAGACTGCATGCCACTTTCGTTTGATCTCTTGGTGTTATGGTGGCTGTCTGCATTGATTTATGGCGGTTTTGTGGCCATTCAAGGGTGACTCTGCAGTCAGTAAGGCATTGGCCTGGGGTATTTGAATGTGGTTTTGAGCCGCATCTTTTTTCTGTTCCAGTATGGGTTTGGTAGAACAACGGAGCAAATGTTAGATGCAGATTGGGCCAAACTCTCCCAGCATTTGCCTGGGATCTCTTCTCACTCTCCATCCTGAGCCCATGTAACTTCTTAGTTTCCGACCAACTGACAACCTTTCCCCCCCTCACAGAGACTGGACTGCAAATGTTTTAATCCCCTAAATGACTGTACATTTTCATGCCACTCTGCCAGCTCAGCTTATGACTTTACAGCAATAAGCATAATAACAGTGGATATTTATGCTTTGTTATTAAACATCTTGATTATCCTCTGCATGTGGGGGGCCAGGAAAAATGACCTTAAAGAAAAAATAATAATTTCTGTATTATTCTATTTATTGTTCAGGGATTTTCTGACTTGCACAATTATCCACATATATTCATAAGGGCTTCTCTGGGGGGGGGGGGGGGACCATAGAAAAAGCTCACTGTGTGGCGTCTCCCACCTCTGTCCCCACAACCTGAACCCCCACAACATGTCTGACAAATGTTCACGCACTCACATTCACTGGGCATGCCATGTCAAAATAGCGTTAAAATACATATTCAAAGCAGTGTTTTTTGTTCAGGATGCTAAATCAAAGGAGAGGAAAGCAGAGGAAGGCCAGAAGAAAGGAATACCTCCGCACAAGCTAATCAGAAACGCAATGACATATCCGAGCCGGGGGAATTCACTCCTCCCGAGACGCAGCTCCGAGTTTGCTGGAGATTTCATTTCAGAGCTAATTTACAGTATTTCTAAAACGGAAAATTGAAGTTCACATCATTCTCGGCTCCCCAAAATGGGGACTGTCGTTTTCGCCCGGCTTTCAGCTGCATTCCATTTGGTCCCGTTTCAATCAAGTGCCGATCCAGCCCCCCCACCAAATTGTAAATCCTGCGGCGGGCCATTAAGGTACGGCTGCCTGGTTGAAATCCTCTTAAGAGCACACTGTTCATTAAAGCTGGGGGGGGGGGGGGAGATGGGGTTGACGGAGAAAATCAAATCAAACTATGCTGATGCTTCAGAAATATAATGGCACCAATGAAATTAACTGAAAAGGCAGTAACACTGGTTGAGTGCTGAGGGTTGTGACAGGAATAAAAATAATGACTGCCGACATGGTACCCCTACAATAATAACCTGTTCTACATACTTAAAGGTGGCAAAAAAGGGGGGAAATCACTGCACAGTGTTGGAAGAAGACGTCTACTAAGGGAGCAATGAAGCAAGGGAGAAGAATAATTAATACCAATAATATGGGAATGAATTTTCTCCTGTCACTCTTTAGAGCAGTGCATGCTGGGCCTGTGCGGGGGAGGGGTGTTTTTGGCATTGACAAGTGCAGTTTTCTTAATTCCTCTTCACCTGATTTCTTCCTGAAACCCAACAATCTACTCCCTTCCCCCTTTTGGGGAATTTGGAGACAGTTTTTAATCACTCCCATTTTGATCAAAGAAAGGTTTGAAGAGAAGAGAGGCAGGAAGGGAGGCTCTGCGGAATTCCAGAATTTGACTCTGTAGATGCTCAGAGGCAGGCAATGTCTTCCAAACCTTCCTTTCCTTCTGCAAGAGCACCACCCTTTGGTGTGTAATGTAGAACAGCTGTAAGGGTGAACATTACAAAAGGGATCTATTTGGTTTTTCTGAAAGGAGAAATCAAAAGAAACCAAAGAGAAATCCATCTTTTAAGAGAGAGAGAGAAAGAGAATAAGAGGAATCAGTGGCTGTATCTTAAAAAGGTACATTTCATGAAAGGAAATCCCACATCCCGTAACTACTATAGACGTTTTAGAAATTTTTCCTGCATGTACTGAAATCTCACTTTCCAGGACTCCAAAAACTTGAACATGTCAATGCGATCTACCTGGTTATTTTAACACTTTAACACTCTTAATGATTGTGAACATTCTGTGCCTCTCCTGGAGCATGCTCAGTCTTCGTTCAGCTGTCATGGGGCTCCCCCCCCCCTTTTTTTCTTTTGGCTAATTTGCAAAGGCCTATATTTGTTGCATTCTCAGGGACTCCCCCAAATCTGTAGAATGGCGGCCTAATTTTCTGAATGGCGGCCTAATTCCCAGTCCTTTGCTCATAAGAATCATAGTTCCCTTCTACAGCTGAAAATAGATTACCTTATGCCGAAGATTTGCCCACCCTCAGCGAAGTCCACCCTCGAATGTTCGGGGCAAATTACTGTTCTGAGCTTGCCTCCCAAATGAATGGTTAAGAAGGACATATCAGCAACTGCTCAAAAGAAGATGTAATAACCCATAGCCTTCTCAGGGACAGGGCTGTCAAATGGGGGGTAAGCTGTCAAGAGGCCCTTTCTTACACACCCAGGGAAATGCTGATCGCCACACTGGGGTCAGGAAGCCATTTCCCTCTAGGCCTGTTTGGATGGAGATCCTGGAGGGTTTTTTGTCAGCTTCTGGATGTCGAACAGCAGTCACTGGGGGTACGTATGGGGGAAGTATTTGTGAATTTCCTGCATTGTGCAAAGGTTTGGACTAGATGACCTTGGAAGTCCCTTCAAACTCTATGATTTTATGATCAAGTTCTAGGGGCTCTGGTATCTTGGGGAGGGGTAGAACCAGGCAAACCATGCAGTTTGGCTTCTTATGAAGTTTGGATTGGGTCTGGGTGGCTGGGGGCAGACTGTAGGTTGCCAACTCCAGGTTGGGGAATTCCTTGAGATTTGTTGGGGCCATACCTGGGGAGGGGAGGGAGTTCAGTGGGGAAACGATATCACAGCACACCCTACAAAACAACTGTTTTCTCCAGGGGAACTGTTTTACATCATCTGGAGATCAGTAGTAATTCCGGAAGATCTCTAGACCCAGTCTGGAGATTGGCAGAGGGAATCTTTTTGGGGTCCTTGGTGGGTCTCAGCAGCCCTACTGTGAACATTAGGGATCCTCCCATTTTCTCCTGCCTTGGGAAAGTTGGAACAATCCTGTTTCCCAGACGCAGAACACAGTTCAAGTCTGACAGCATCAGCTATGAAGACCACATCTACTTCATGTTTTTTGCTCTCCCCTTTGTGCAAACTGAACCTGTGGCTCTTTCCTTTTGCCCTATTTCCTGATTCCCTGAACAGATTCTCTCCCCGACTCCCCCCATGCTACTTATGTGTCAGTAAATCAGTGCTACGCTTTGAGGTATCAGTGAAATACGTTGTATGTATTGGTTCCTAGCAGGGCTTTTTTTGGGGGGGGGGGGGGGAAACGAGGTGCTGGAACTTTCAAGAGGGAAATGACGTTTTCAATCTGTACACTGAAAACTCACGAACTTTTAAACAGTTTTAAAAGAATTTTGTCCAAGAGGTGCTGGAACTCTCTTCGGGCACGTTCCTCCAGAAAACAGCCCTGGTACTTAGTGATTGCTTGTAAACCTGTACAAAATGCAGGCACAATAGATCTATAAAAGTAACAACAAAAGCAGAGAACTGAAGCTGTGGATAAAAGCATTCAAAAAGATTATAAAAGTAAACAAAGCTGGGATTGTTTGTGCACCTTAAAATTGACCATAAACACATTTGGGCTGATCACGTGAAACTTGTCTCATACTTCCCTCCCCGGTATTTTTACAGATTTCCTAGTCCCTTTTCAGCAAACAAAAAGAAGACAGGCTTCCGGGCATCTGCCATGGCAGACTCAGCCAAAGGGACCGTCCCCCTGCACTGCCACTAACCAATCTTGCTCTGCTAGATCTGTACACTCTTCCTGCTGCCCATATGTCCCGTCGCTCGTCAAAGTCTCAAAATCTGGAGATCAAACCAGGAGTTTGCAAGATATCCCTTACAACATACATCGCCTGGCTTGTGCCAAAAAACAATTAATTATAATCCAAATGCATGGCTAATTAAGCAAAACTGCATATATTTATCTGGCTGACAGCATTTGATACGGGGAGTGTGCTGCTTTGTCAGAATGCTAACGAAGAGAACTAGATCGCTGCAATAAAAGGGGCTGTAGGGAAAAAAAAAAAGAAGGCTGAGGATCCAGAGAGGCTCGTAAATGGCGGCAATAGATGGTTGAACGTTATTGCACCCAGCACAACAGCAAGTCCTGATTCAAAAAATACCCATGGCACATGGGAATGGCAGTCATGGGGGACAGGGTTAAGAAAAGTGTAGGGAAAATTCCCCTGTGAATGATCTGATGCCTTTGCATCTGATGCCTTTGCATCTGATGCCTTTGCAGAGTTTGTAAGCTTGGAGGTACATGGAGAATTGTTACTGTGTAGAAGTAGCAGCCCTCTTCTGACCTGGAGGGCCTGGGCTAGCCTGATCTCATCAGAACCTGGAAGCTAAGCAAAGTCAGCCCTGGTTAGTACTTGAATGGAAGACCACCAAGCAGAGGCAGTCAATGGCAAACCACCTCTGAATGTCTCTTGCCTTGGAAACCCTACAAGGGTCACCATGAGCTGGCTGTGACTTTCCACCACCAGAAGCAGCCCTGGACAGTTAAGTCAGCCCCATATCTCATGGATCTGTTATATATACATGACCTTTAAAACTACACTTGGGGTTCATCTACATAGTCCTGCTTGTGGACTTCCTAGAGACTGGTTGACCACTGTGTCAGCAGAATGCTGGACTTGACGGGCCTTTGGTCTGATCCAGCCACTTTGGTGTAGTGGTTAAGTGTGTGGACTCTAATCTGGGAGAACCAGGTTTGATTCCCCACTCCTCCACTTGCACCTGCTGGATGACCTTGGGCAAGCCATGGCTCTGTACCAGCTGTTCTCTCAAGGACGGTTGTCTCAGAGCTCTCTCAGCCCCACCTATCTTACAGGGTGCCTGTTGTGGGGAGGGGAAGGGGAAGGAGTTTGTAAGCTGCTCTGAGACTACAAGTGAAGGGCGGGGTATAAATCCAATCTCTTCTTCTTCTTCTTCTTCTCCTTCCTTCCTTCCTTCCTTCCTTCCTTCCTTCCTTCCTTCCTTCCTTCCTTCCTTCCTTCTTCTCTTCCTGTGTTCTTACTCCTTAGCACTATTGATGGCTGCTGATCTGTTTGGGCTGACAAGTGTTTTAGTGTGTACACAATTTTGAAAAAAAACACACATACAACTCCAGTGCAAACCTACTGGGCAAATCATTTGGAAGGGTGTGTGTGAAGCAAATTGGCCCAAGGATCAGCTCATGTCTGATCATCACAGCTGAACAAGTTTCGTTTGACTGTCAAGCATATGATTCACTGTCGGGTCCCATGACTTTCCAGACCTGATTAAGAAGGACAGAAGGAAGCTGGGTCACCAGGACCTTTGTGCTCAAATGGTCACTGTGGGATCCAAGCAGTGGAGCAAAACCCCATCTGAGGTCATGTTTGCTGCACCTAGAAGGAAGCAGAAGACCTCGATAGGACCACTGAGACACCAGCAAGAGAAGCTGCCATTGGCTGGGAATATAAAGCACTGATAGCTTTGTGCTTGATTTGCCTGACAATACAGGGACTTTCAAGAACACCCCCAGGGGACCAAGATACCCAAGACCCCAAGTGGAAATGAATGTTAGAAGCTGAAGACACTGCCTCGCCATTGCCCCACCGGGACCTCCTCCTGTTGTCAACTAAAAAAGACCGTTCCTTAAACGTAACCAGGATCAGCCCAACTGGTACGCCCCATCAGTGCTTCAGTAGCTCCCTAGCTTTTGCTTCTGCAGTCTCTTTTCTGACCAGCTGCATGATGTGAGCCCTAGCAGAAAGATCACAGAGTTCCCCTGCGGCTTCAGCGACCTCATCCTTGACGCGTTTCTTCCCTTGGCTGCAGCACCTCCTCATCCTGGAAAGCTCCCCGGCACTAGCAAACCTGAATTTCAGTGCTCTCTTAAGTGTCCTCAAGTCACTTCCCATTTATGGCAACTTTATACAATCAATGACCTACAGGGTGTCCTATTATTAACAGTCTCGCTTGGGTCTTGCAAACTGAGGTCCGTGCTATCTTCACTGAGTCCACCTCATGCTGGGTCTTCCCCTTTTCCTGCTGCCTCCCACTTTCCTAGCATTATTGTCTTTTCCAGTGACTCTACCGTAGGCCCAGTTTGGTCATTTTAGCTTCTAGGGACAGTTCAAGTTTGATTTGATTGACAACTGACTTAATTGTCTTTTTGGGGATTCCAGATGGCAGGCGGGAGGGGCTTACCAGGAATGGGAAGGGACTCAGGTGACGTCATCCATCTCATGTCGACTCTTCCTCTTTTCCTGCTGCCTTCCACTTTCCCTAGCATGATTGTCTTTCCAGCGAGTCTGAAGTATGATAGCCTTAGTTTAGTCCTTTTAGCTTCTAGGGCAGGGGTCCCCAACCCTTTTGAGCCTATGGGCGCCTTTGGAATTCCTACCCAATTTGGTGGGCACAACTGCGAAAAGGCTGCCTTCGGAGGTGGAGCCATGTACACGGAGGAGACCCAAGTGCAGGGGCGAAAAGGGATATTTTTAAGGATACCTGGGGAGAGAGGCGTGACAAAGCACTGTGGTGGCGGCTGCGATTGAAACAATGTGATTGTGATTTGCCCAGCCAGTTGGAGCTGCAGAGAGCAATCAGAAGCCCTGCTGGGCAAGGGCCCCGCCCACTTTCGAAAAACAGCGGGTGAGCACCAATGCTCCTTCTAAGCTGTGGAATCTTGTGAGCCAAAAGTCTACTTTGTGAGCGACTGGTATGAAAGCTGTGAGCAAGCGGTTTGGCTGCGGCATAGATTAGTTGGCTCTGGAGCCATCCTCCCTGAGAGAAGACAAAAATGTGTGAGCCAGAGGCTAAAAAGCTAAGCTCACACTAACTCAGCTTAGAGGGAACACTGGTGAGCACCTCAAAAGGTGTCAGCAGGCCCTGATCTGGATAGCCCAGGCAAGCCCGATATTCTCAGGTTTCGGAAGCTAAGCAGGGCCGACCCTGGCAAGTCCTCGGATGGGAGACCTCCTCAGAATATCAGCAGTCGGGAGGCGGGGGCAGGCTTTATTCAGCCACTTCTCTGAATATCCTCCAGGCCCCCAGTAGGGGTCAGTCACCAGAGGTTGCCATGTCTTCCAAGTGCACACACATTCTCACACACATGCACATACACACACAGACGTACATATGAAAAATAGCCCCCCAAAAAACACACCAAAAAGTTGCCAGCAAGTGCCAAGGTGCCCATGGGCACAGCGTTGGGGACCCCCTGTTCTGGGGGGAGTTCAGGCTTGATTTGATCTAGAAACCAGTCTTTGTCTTTTTGAGTAGTGCTGGCAAAATCTGCACCATCTCAAGCACATTCCCTGGCCTGCTGTGAAATAATAGGGTTTGGGCAAATCTTTGAGGCTGTTGATAGTGTTGAGGCTGAGCTGAAAGCAAGAGGGGAGGGGGGAGAGATGAAAAACCTAAGCATTCAAAGCCAGCTCTTTCAAATACAGCCTGTGCCTTTTCAGTAGGCTCCGACTCGTGTTTTGGGTTTTTTTTTAAGAGTCACTTTTATGTTGGCTAAAAATCCTTCCCTGTCTGGCAATCGCTTGGGTTGGTGTACTGAAATCCCTGCCTCCTTGCCTCAAAATGTTTGTGCAGATGAAAGGCTCACTGGACGGCTTCCAGTAACTTAATTGCAACTTCAGCCGGTGGTGACCAAGGGAGCCACAGAGTTTGGCAAAAGCAGAGCAAGGGTCAACTCGGGGGGGGGGGGGGAACCAAACTCTAGAAGGTTAATGTTCAAGAATAGTGATGCTCAAGGCTCTGACTTGGAGAGCCCAAGGCTTGCTCGATCTCGTCACATCGCAGAAGCTCAGCACGGTCAGGCCTGGTTACTGTTTGGATGGGAGACCTCCAAGGAAGCCCAGGGTCATGACACAGAGGCAGGCAGTGGCGAACCACCTCTGCTCATCTCTTGCCTTGAAGACCCCAGAGGGACAACAGAAGTTGGCTGTGATTGGATGGCACTTTCCACCACCGCCATTGCTGGTGCTTAGTGATGGCTTGCTAAGCAATAAAATGTGGGACAGGCAACTGGGACTCTGAGAGATACATGGGAGCTTTCCATTTAGAGCCCGCATGAGTCTTCACCCCGAGGACTCATCCCTTTAGGGTTGCCAGTTTGGTGTAGCGGTTAAGTGCGTGGACTCTGATCTGGGAGAACCGGGTTTGATTCCCCACTCCTCCACTTGCACTTGCTGGATGACCTTGGGCAAGCCATAGCTCTGTGCCAGCTGTTCTCTCAAGGACAGACCTGAAAAGAGCTCTCTCAGCCCCACCCACTTCACAGGGTGTCTGTTGTGGGGAGGGGGAGGGAAAGGAGTCTGTAAGCTGCTCTGAGACTCCAAGTGAGTGAAGGGCAGGGTATAAATCCAATCTCCTCCTCCTCTTCTTCTTCTTGCCAACCCTGATCTGGGAAATCCCTGGAGATTTGGGGGTGAAGCCTGGGGAGGCAGGAGTTTGGAGCGGGGAGGGAGCTCAGTGGGGGGTGGATCTCTGGAGTCTGGAGATCAGCTGTAATTCCAGGAGAACTGCAGGCTCCACCTGGAGGTTGGTAACTCTACTCCCCTTGCACCTCGAGAACCTAAGCACATACAAGCAGCCAGTTTGGTGTAGTGGTTAAGAGTGGTGGACTCTCATCTGGGGAACCGGGTTTGATTCCCCACTCCTCCACATGCAGCCAGCTGGGTGACCTCGACCAGAACTGTTCTCTTAAGAGCAGTTCTCTCAAGAGCTCTCTTGGCTCCACCTACCTCACAGGGTGTCTGCTTTGGGGAGGGGAGGGGAAGGAGATTGGAAGCCGCTCTGAGACTCCTTCAGGTAGTGAAGAGCAGTGTATAAAAAACCAACTCCAACTCCTCCTCCTCCTCCATCATCTGAGACCATGGGAGACCCTTCCTCTTACATACCAGCTGCTTATTCTTATGTGGAAGAAGAAGAGGAGGAGGAGGAGATTGGATTTATACCCTGCCCTTCACTCAGAGTCTCAGAACGGCTTACAAAGTCCTTTCCCTTCCCCTCCCCACAACAGACACCCTGTGAGGTAGGTGGGGCTGAGAGAGCTCTTTTGAGGACTGCTCTTTCAAGAGCAGCTCTGACAGAACTATGGCTTGCCCAAGGGCATACCAGCAGCTGCAAGTGGAGGAGTGGGGAATCAAACCTGGTTCTCCCAGATTAGAGTCCGCATACTTAACCACTACACCAAACTGGGAGTGGACTTATAAAAGGGCCGTCTCTGCCAATGCCTCTGTTGTGGTTTACACTGGAGAGGAAGGGGTTAAAGAGGCTGGGGGCATAAAAGGGGGTGGAGTCCCAGTTGCTCTCCCTTCAGCCACTGCTCAGCTGGAGTAGTGTTAACATTTAGCTTCCTAGCAGAGCAGCAATTCAGCTGACAGCCAGAGCAGTAATTTGATTTTTTTAAAAAAAAAAAATTCAGAGAAGAGTTTGTGTCCTGCCCCTCACACACACACACACATTGTGGCTTTTACAAGAGACAGGCCACCTTGTGAAGAGGTGCGCTTAGGGAAACGGTGGAACAAAAGCCAAGTCTCATTAGCAAACCAAAGGTGTCAGGGAGGTTGGTTGTTCCAAACTCCGGATGCTGAATTGAAGGGGACTCACTTTGCATGCTGTTCACATTTTATCTCCATAAATTTGCATACCGCCAGTGAACACATTTATATAAAAATAATGCTGTCTCATAATAGCGTCCTCCACTTTTCTCTCTTCCTTTCTTAAGATCGCTTTCTAATGGCGAAGACTTCAGGTAGTGAGGAATCGTATAATGACCATCTTAATCCAAATGCAGAATGAGCTTGCCGTTCTTCTTTTTAAAAACGTCTCGCTAATCTGAAGTTCAGGGCCCGAGGAAGAAATGTAATCTCTCAGGGATACTTTTAGAACCATGGGAAATTGTCACGTAACATTTGGAGTATACCCTGCACAGTAGCTTAGGCGAAGAGCGTGTGACTGACCCAAGGTCTCCCAACAAGCCTCCACAGCAGAGTGGGGATTCAAACCTGGGACTCTTATAACTCTTAGCCTAGTCCAATTCTTTAAGGACTACACAATGCTGGCTCTCAAGTTCCACAAGCTTAAGGTTGGATCCGATGTCCGCTATACTGTAACTCTTTTGGAGCCATGTCTTTGCCAGTGAGTACATGGGAAAATAGGAGCCGCGATGGCTCAGAGGTTACGATGCTGAGCTGCAGACTGGAAGGTCAGTAGCTCGGCAGTTCGACACCCGAGTGCTGCGTGACGGAGTGAGCTCCCGTCTCTGGCCCCAGCTCTTGCCAACCTAGCAGTTCGAAAGCAAGACATTGCAAGTAGATAAATAGGTACCGCTTCGGTGGGAAGGTAACAGCATTCCTTGCACCTCGGCATTTAGTCATGCCGGCCACATGACCACGGGAAAAGTCTTTGGACAGCATTGGCTCTTGGCTTGGAGACAGAGATGAGCACCACCCCCCAGAGTCGGATTCAACTGGCTTTCGAGCAAAGGAAACCTTTACAAGGGAAAATATGAATGAGAAGTCACAGCCACACTGATTACATGACAGCCAGGACGAGAGCACTCCCACAACTGTGAAAATGGCTGCCAGCTGTAAGCACACATTCTTTTCCTTTGAACAACTGTAGTTCTGCTGTTCACAAACAGGGGGAATTGGATAGATTGTGGGATCCAGCCAAACCAAACAACTCATGTGTTCAGGCATTATCTTTTCCTTCCTTCCTTCCTTCCTTCCTTCCTTCCTTCCTTCCTTCCTTCCTTCCTTCCTTCCTTCCTTCCTTCCTATTAATATTCCATTAAATTTTTAACATTCATTACCAATACATTATAGTAATACCCAGGGGTCATTTTGTAGAAAAAGAGGTGCAGGAGCTCATTAGCATAACTCATTTGCATAACTCATTTGCATATGCCACATTCCCTAACATACCGGAAGTGTGTCAGAAGGCAACACCCACCCCTCAGGCTTCACGCCACAGGTGAGTGAAACTGAACTGCTCTTCCTCCATTCCCTTCCCCATCCAATACTTTGTGCAATAAAAATAAGCGTAAAGAACACACCCTCATTCTCTTCCTACTCCCCTGAAACCACCAGGTTTCAAGTAGACTTGAGATATCCAGGACATGTGCACCACCCATCCCTTTCCCTTCCCCTCCCCACAACAAGACACCCTGTGAGGTAGGTGGGGCTGAGAGAGGTCTTTTGAGAACTGCTCATGAGAGAACAGCTCTGAGAGAACTTGTGACTGGCCCAAGGTCACACCAGCAGCTGCATGTGGAGGAGTGGGGAATCAAACCTGGTTCTCCCAGATTAGAGTCCAACTCCTGACCACTACACCAAACTGATGGGGTGGAAGCTGCTGAAGGGTTGGTAAAATTTCTCCAGTACTTATGTGCCATGTGCCCAGATAAAAAATGGTATACTTAGAAAATTTATATGCCACCTTGAGCAAGTCTCTGGAAAAGCAGCACACAGTCATAAAAGGAACAATGATAAAATTATCAATATTAAAACAAAACATTAAAATCAATAAAGACCCTAGCAGGGCTTTCCCCGGGGCGCTGCGCCTCTGCACTGCTCAGGGAAGCTGAGGAGGGGGCGGGGCTTGGTCATGTGCCCGCCCCCTGGACTCCTCACTCCCGGAGCTGCGCTCCTGTGTGCTCCCGCTCCAACGGACCCCTGGTAATACCACAATCATATAAATCTCAAATCATAACTGAGGCTTCAGCGGATACAATACAATAGATTCAGCATATAGGAATGAGCAAAGCCTTTGAAGAATAAGGCGACACACAACACAACTTTAGGGATTTCTTGCAACTTCAACTACTCTAGGATACGTAGCCAGGCAGAGGAGAAGGTAGAGTGTAAAGAAGGTTTATTAAAGTATGCCAGATTGTCCGTGAGTCTGGCCATAATATATAAGCTCTTCTGATGCCATTGTGAGAGGGTCGGTGGCTTTGTCGATTTCTTTCTCACTTTCCAAATGTGAACATGGAACCGAAACATTGCGTCACAGGTCGCCGGATTTCTGTATGTGCCTCAGGTTTCAGAGCTGAAGTTAGTTTCTACCGTTTTCCAAAAAGGAAATCAAATCTGCCATATGTTAATGAATCCATCTTCCAGGGCTCTCGATAAAGTGACTGATATTTATAAGCATGCCAAGGTCACGCTTGACGTTTTTTTCAAACGGAACCTGAGGCTGGAGACACGGTCTGATTACCAAGCCCAGCGGACTTCATTTGCAGGCTCAGGGGCTTCTCATTTTGTTTGGACTCCGAACAAAAGATGTATGCCCCCCCCCCCCCCCCCCCCCGTGGGCAGCTGTCAATTTACGATCAAGAAGCCGGTTACCTAACATTAAATACATTTGACACTTCTTTGGATAAACACCTGTATCCCATTTAGGGCATTCCATTTCATTTTCACAACACATTAGCAGAGTCATGGTCTTCTGAGCACTCATCTCAAGGTCTTCGCTGTCACAGACAATGCTGTGACAGGGGGAAAATGTATGGAGTCTGAGGATTAAGTCTAATGTTGTATTTAAGGAGCAGTGATGCGCCCACCATCCTGACGTAGTCACAGCAATACAATAAGCTAGGCTAACTTTGGGGATAAGACAATGAAGTATGGTCTAGGTTCAGAGAGCAACCATGTTAGTCTGGAGTAGATCAACTAGATTAGAGAACAGTAGCACTTTAGAGACCAATAAAATTTTGGGGTTATCAGTTTTTGAGAGGAGGAGGAGGAGGAGAAGAAGAAGAGAAGAGATTGGATTTATACCCCGCTCTTCACTCAGAGTCTCAGAGCAGCTTACAAACTCCTTTCCCCTCCCCTCCCCACAACCAGCACCCTCTGAGGTAGGTGGGGCTGAGAGAGCTCTGACAGAACTGTCCTTGAGAGAACAGCTCTGACAGAACTATGGCAGCTGCAAGTGGAGAAGTGGGGAATCAAACCCAGTTCTCCCAGATTAGAGTCTGTGCACTTAACCACTATACCAAACTGGCTCTCAAAGATCCCTTTGTTGAATACGAAGGGACAACAAAAGGAGCTTTGACTCTCAAAAGCTTATACCCTGAACATCTTGTTGGTCTCTACAGTGCTACGATTCGGTTAAGGACAGGGATACCTTAGCTTTTTGGGCCTGTGGCCACCCATTGGAATGTTCAGATCAGGGCATGGGTGTCACCACGAAATGGTTGCCATGGGGGCTGTGGACAGCTACCAGTCATTGAGAGGTAGCAAGTGCCTTGCTCTCTGGAAACGAATTAGCCTTTCGATCATTTGCAGGAAGTTTAGTTTGATATAGCTCTCAGGCTGTGAATATGAAGCCATACGATGATGGGAACAAAGTGTGGGGTTTGTATGTGAATGGTCTGGGTTCAAGTCCGAATTGTACAGATGTTAGGAGGCTCTAATTAGAGAAAGATTCAGAGTTTCAGAGTCTCAGAGTAGCTTACAATCTCCTTTCCCTTCCCCTCCCCTGAACAGACACCCTGTGAGGTAGGTGGGGCCGAGAGAGCTCTGAGAGAACTGCTGTTGAGAGAACAGCTCTGAGAGAACTGAGAGTCACCCAAGGTTACCCAGCTGGCTGCATGTGGAGGAGTGGGGAATCAAACCTGGTTCTCCCAGATTAGAGTCCGCGCTCTTAATCACTACACCAGACTGGCTCTCCTAGTGTTGTTTGTTTGTGTGTTTTTAATTATGTTATTATTCGAACCATTTTTAAAATTGCTGAAATGTCATGTTCACTGTCGTGTGGACTCTGATCGGGTGCAAAAGGCAGCATTCCAATATTTTAGATGAATAAAATAAATAAATAAAACCCAAATGAGCTACTTCCCCATTTCCCTCCTGTAAATGGCGGTTCTTCACGATAAGGGACAATGATCCAAAGGCGATTCAAGTTTAACTCCTTGCACAAGGAAAAGACAGAGACAAAGATGACGAGATGAGCCCTGGGGTATAGGGTACCTTCTGCGGCAACAATTGCTTATTAAAGAATTAATTAACAGCAAACAAGAACTGATTAAAAAAAAACAGTTTCCATAATACACCGCTAACACTTAATAAAAGGTGGTGAATGAGCAGCAATAGAGATAATGATGAGTTAATATGCAATTCATCTTCAAGATGAGGAAGGAATGTCAGACTTCATACAACTTTGAGAACTGGCAGTGACTGTCACCATGGGGGCCCTGCGCAAACACAGCATCTTTGACGGGGGCCAGTGAAGAAGAAGAAGAGGAGGAGGAAGAGATTGGATTTATATCCTGCCCTTCACTTGGAGTATCAGAGCAGCTTATAAACTCCTTTCCCTGCCCCACCCCCACAACAGACACCCTGTGAGGTAGGTGGGGCTGAGAGAGCTCTTTCCAGAGCTGTCCTTAAGAGAACAGCTGTGACAGAACTATGGCATGCCCAAGGTCATCCAGCAGCTGCAAGTGGAGGAGTGGGGAATCAAACCCGGTTCTCCCAGATTAGAGTCTGCGCACTTAACCACTATACCAAAAGGTCGGGAGGTTCCAAGCCATGGGCAGCCGTGTCTAAATGGGTAAACTCTGCAAGCCCTGACCTGGATGGCCCAGACTAGCCCAATCTCATCAGATCTCAGAAGCTCAGCAGGGTTTGTATTAGGATGGGAGGCCACCATGGAAGTCCAGGGTTGCTATGCAGAGGCAGGCTCTGAATGTCTCTTACCTTGGAAACCTTATGGAGTCATGGTAAGTTGGCTGTGATTCGGTGCACTTTCCACAACCGTCCAGCTGTGTGCCCTGACTTGGATGGCCCGGGCTAGCTTGATCTCATCAGATCTTGGAAGCTAAGAAGGTACTTGGCTGGGAGACCACTATGGAAGTCCAGGGTTGCTATGCAGAGGCAGGCTCTGAACGTCTCATCCTTTGAAAACCCTACAAAGTCACCATAAATTGTCTGTGACTTGACAACACTTTCCACAACCACCCAGCTGTGTGCCTTAGCTTGGATGGCCCAGGCAAGCTTGATCTTGTGAGATCTTGGTTGGAAGCTAAGTCCAGGGTTGCTGTGTAGAGGCAGGCAGGGGTCATTTTGTAGAAAAAGAGGTGCAGGAGCTCATTTGCATAACTCATTTGCATAACTCATTTGCATATGCCACACCCCCTAACATACCGGAAGTGTGTCAGAAGGCAACACCCACCCCTCAGGCTCTACTCCACAGGTGAGTGAAACTGAACTGCTCTTCCTCCATTCCCTTCCCCATCCAATACTTTGTGCAATAAAAATAAGCGTAAAGAACACACCCTCATTCTGTTCCTGCTCCCTTGAAACCGTAGACTTGAGATACCCAGGACATGTGCACCACCCATCCCTTCCCCTTCCCCTCCCCACAACAAGACACCCTGTGAGGTAGGTGGGGCTGAGAGAGGTCTTTTGAGAACTGCTCATGAGAGAACAGTTCTGAGAGAACTTGTGACTGGCCCAAGGTCACACCAGCAGCTGCATGTGGAGGAGTGGGGAATCAAACCCGGTTCTCCCAGATTAGAGTCCAACTCCTGACCACTACACCAAACTGATAAGGTGGAAGCTGCTGAAGGGTTGGTGAAATTTCTCCAGTACTTATGTGCCATGTGCCCAGATAAAAAATGGTATACTTAGAAAATTTATATGCCACCTTGAGCAAGTCTCTGGAAAAGCAGCACACAGTCATAAAAGGAACAATGATAAAATTATCAATATTAAAACAAAACATTAAAAACAATAAAGACCCTAGCAGGGCTTTCCCTGGGGCACTGTGGCTCTGCACTGCTCGGGGAAGCTGAGGAGGGGGCGGGGCTTGGTCATGTGCCCACCCCCTGGGCTTCTCACTCCTGGAGCTGCGCTCCTGTGCGCTCCCGCTCCAATGGACCCCTGGAGGCAGGCAATGGTAAACCACTTGTCTCTTGCCTTGAATGTCTCTTGCCTTGAAAACCCTACCAGGTCATCATAAGTCAGCTGTGACTTATGTCTGCCACCACCAAACTCTGCAGACATCAGGATGATGCCTCCTGGGCTCTTCTGAAGCCCCTCCTGCTCCAGCGAGGTGAATTAGGTCTTTGCTTATGAGAGCAGAACGCTTTGGGGAAAGAGGAAGGAGGTGCTAAGAAGTGGGTGCCTGCACCATCCTGGGGGGGTCACTGCAAGACTCAGTCAGACAGACAATTGGCCTGATTTGTTCCAAAGGAGCTCCCTATGTTCATTGGTTCATTCATTGATTTTATTCAGCTTCCAGCCCTCCCTATCCCACAAGCGGGCTCGGGGTGGCTCACGACGAGATAACGATAAATAATAGCATCCATCAAAGCATTCACTATTCCATCGAGATAAAATTAATTACAACAGTCCTTAATGGCAGCTTAATCATGTCTAATTTCAGGGCCCGATGTGACCATGCTAGGCAGGGCAGATTCCTGTTGACTGTTAACGCCAAGTTGTTATAGGCAACAGACAAGGCCAATAGGATGAATTTATCTGATTGGATCAGAGTGAGCAGGGATGGGTGATGTCATTTGGACATCCGCCACTTCGGCCAAAGGCCTGGCGGAAAAGCTCCGTTGTACAGGCCCAGCAGAACTGTAATCAATCCCGCAGGACCTTGAGCTCAACTGGGAGCATGTTCCACCAGGCAGGGGACAGGGCTGAGAAAGCCCTGGCCACGATCAAGGCAAGTTGGACATCCTTTGGGCCAGGGACTACTAACAGATGCAGCTCAGAAGAAGGCAGGGCTTTTGGGGGCACATACGGGGAAAGATGGTCCCGTAGGTATGCTCGTCCCTGGCCACATAGGGCCTACCTACGATTTGAACTAACATGATCAGGATTGCTAACTCCGGGTTGGGCTTGGACCTCTAGCCAAATCAGCAGATGTTTAGGCTTGATCTAGGCTTGTCAACTGTGGCTTGGAGGTGGATTTTGGGGGTGGAGCCCTGGGAGGGTGGGGAAGGGACTGACCTTCGTAGGGTATACTGCCATAGAGAGTTCACCCTCCAAAACAGCCATTTTCTCCAGGGCAACTGATCTCCTGCATCCTGGAGCTCAGTTGCAATTTGAGACCACCAGGCCTTGCCTGGAGGTTGGGAACCCTATTAAATAAGCTGCTTTGTGTCAGTCCCAAACGACCCAAGAGTTTGTCCCAATATGCTTTCTCACCCCATTCTGTTCCTACATAGTACAGTATTGAGAGCCAGTTTGGTGTAGTGGTTAAGTGCGTGGACTCTAATCTGGGAGAACTGGGTTTGATTTCCCACTCCTACACATGCAGCTGCTGGATGACCCTGGGCAAGCCATAGTTCTGTCAGAGCTGTTCTTGAAAAAAGCAGTTTCTGTCAGAGCGCTCTCAGCCCCACCTACCTCACAGGGTGTCTGTTGTGGGGAGGGGAAGGGAAAGGAGTTTGTAAGTCACTCTGAGACTCTGAAGGGCAGGGTATAAATCTAAACTCCTCCTCCTCCTTCTTATCTTCATCACCATCAAAATTTCTGTTACTTCTCAGATGATCCGGGGAGAGATTTTCTTTAAAACAAAACAAAACAAAACCTTCTGAACTAAATCTGAGGAAAGAGACAGTTCATGTGCAGAATATAATTTTGTAGTAAATCTTCTGGCTCCAGTTTCAGAGGGGAGGATATTGTTTGGTTCTCTTGGCGGGTTAAGCTGTCAGTTGATTAAAAACGACTGAAGACGGAGTGGCGGATTCCAAGGAAGGGATATGACTTAAACATGTGCGAACATTGGTATGGCTAGTCATACTGTCTCTTCAAAGGCTGTCTCTTTGCAAAGAGATAAATGGAGTTCCTCGGCCGTTTTTACCCCCGTGAATTCACCACACAGTAGTGGGAGGCCTGTGTTGATCTTTGTGCATTATTGGGGAAAATGTCTCCCCCCCCCTTCCTGGTTTTATTAGCTGTGTCTCGGTCTCCCCCAGGCTCGGAGCTAAACAGAGTGAAAAAAAAGAAAATTAAAGTAACGCACTTTTATATTACCAGCTTGTCCTTGTCCTTTTGTCTATACATCCTCCTGTAGGCAATTATATGACCCACATCCTTAACGGTGTCAGATCCTGGAAGGGAGAAATTCTGACTAACCTTGGATGCAAATGACAGCAATGTCTATCCAGCCGTGCACATATGATGAAAAGAATTTGTCATGTTTGGGTCTCATTTCTCTCTTGCATCTTACATTCCCCTCCTTCAGTTAGATTGTAAGCAACTGGGTGAGTGTGTGTGAGAGAGTCTTGCTGCCTTTATTTACTCCTGATATCCTGTTGGCCCTGTTATGTATAGGATTATCTGTATATTGTCACCCTGCTTATTTAATTTATACGCAGAGAACGTCATGTGAAATGCCAGCCTGGATGAATCACAAGCCGGAATTAAGATTGCCGGAAAAATATCAACAACCTCAGATATGCAGATGATACCACTCTAATGGCAGAAAGTGAAGAGGACCTGAAGAGCCTCTTGCTCAGAGTGAAAGAGGAGAATGCAAAAGTTGGCTTGAAACTCAACATCAAAAAAACTATCCGGCCCCATCACTCCTTGGCAAATACAAGGGGAAGTCATGGAAGCAGTGACAGACTTCACCTTCCTGGGATCCAAGATCACTGCAGATGGTGACTGCAGCCATGAAATTAAAAGATGCCTTCTCCTTGGGAGGAAAGCGATGGCAAACCTAGACAGCATAATAAAAAGTGGAGACATCACCCTGCCAACAAAAGTTCGTATGGTCAAAGCGATGGTATTCCCAGTAGTAATGTATGGCTGCGAGAGTTGGACTATAAGGAAGGCCGAGCGCCGAAGGATAGATGCTTTTGAATGATGGTGCTGGAGAAGACTCTTGAGAGTCCCTTGGACTGCAAGGAGATCAAATCAGTCAGTCCTAAAAGAAATCAACCCTGACTGCTCCCTGGAAGGCCAGAAACCCTGAGCCCTCTGGAAAGAGGGGAGGGTGGGATAAAAGTCGAAATAATAAATAAATAAATACATACATACATACGATACTGAAGCTGAAGCTCAAGTACTTTGGCCACCAAATGAGGAGGGAGCCCTCACTGGAGAAGGCCCTGATGCCGGGAAAGATTGAAGGTCAAAGAAGAAGGGGATGGCAAAGGATGAGATGAAATTAAGCAAACTCCAGAGCACAACAGAAGGCAGGAGGGCCTGGCGTGATGTGGTCCATGGGGTCATGAAGAGTCCTTTGCGAGTCATATGTCCTGTTTCCAGTGTATTTATCAGATACCCCCCTTGGAATACCTTCCATTTCACTGAACTATCCAAATCCCTTCCCTTCCCTTCCTTCCTTCCTTCCTTCCTTCCTTCCTTCCTTCCTTTATTTATTCTTTCAAATTTATACCCCACCCTCCCCACAAGCGGGCTCAGAGTATCCCTTTTTGGGTCTTGCAGCAACATCACTGCCATAGGAGGGAACTGCCATAGGAGGGAACCATGGCTTAGTGGTACAATCTCTGCTTACCACACAGGAGATCCCTGGCTGCAATCTGCAGCATCTTCAGTTAAAAGGAACAAGCAGAAGATGATGGGAAGCCAGTTTGGTGTAGGGGTTAAGTGCGCGGACTCTAATCTGGGAGAACCAGGTTTGATTCCCCACTCCTCCACTTGCACCTGGCTGGATGACCTTGGGCAAGCCATAGCTCTGTGCCAGCTGTTCCCTCAAGGACAGCTTGGGAAAGAGCTCTCTCAGCCCCACCTCCCTCCCAGGGTGTCTGTTGTGGTGAGGGGAAGGGAAAGGAGTTTGTAAGCCGCTCTGAGACTCCCTTGGGTAGTGAAGGGCAGGGTATAAATCCAATCCCTTCTCTTCTTCTTGTTCTGCCCGAGATCCTGGAGAACTGCGGCACACCAGAGTAGGCGACATGGACTATGGTACACCAGTGATCTGACTCTGAATAAGGCAGCTTTGCATGTATCCGGGGAAACTAGTATCTGACCTGGAAGGATAAGGAGGAGGAGGAAGAGGGGGATTATATTTACACCCTGCCCTTCACTTGGAGTCGCAGAGTGGCTTACAATCTCCTTTCCCTTCCCCTCCCCATAACTGACACCATGTGGGGTAGGTGGGGCTGAGAGAGCTCTTTCGAGGACTGCTCCTGAGAAAACAGCTCTGAGAGAACATGTGACTGACCCAAGGTCACACTAGCAGCTGCATGTGGAGGAGTGGGGAATCAAACCTGGTTGTCCCAGATTAGAGTCTGGGCTCTTAACCACTACACCAAACTTACTAAGAATATTTTGAGGTGTGGCCATGGCTTAGTGGTAGAGCATCGGCTTTGTACACAGGAGGTCTCAGATTCAATCCCCGACCTCTCTGGTTAAAAGGTTTAAGTAAAGACCCCTCCCTGTGACCTTGGAAAGCCGCTGCCGGTCAGAGTAGACACCGCCGGCTTTACTAGGCCAGGGGGTTATCTCAGATTCAGGTGGGGTTTGACTCAGTATAAGGCATCTCTATGCTTGTTCATTTGTGTCCTGCAAAAACCCAGCTGCATCCCCTATTTGCATAGGGGATCAAATTTTGACAGATTAAAAACAGGAACATTCTTGTGTAACAATTCCTTTCTCACATCAAGGAACACTGCCCGAATCCCTCCCACTGCCACACATTGCCGGAGGTTCTTTTCAGCCTTCTGTACATTACACTGAAACAAACAAACCAGAATTCTTCTCTTCTGGTCTTTTGAAGTAAAAAATGTGGCACGGGCCACCAAGGAAGGCTCTGCGTTGGAAGGCCATGGCGAACCACCTCTGCTTCTCACTTGCCTGGAAAGCCCCTTGCAGGGGTGGCCATGAGTCAGTTGATACTTGATGGCACTTCACACACACACATAAATAGCTTATAGTTGTCATGTCTGGTATCACTTGGAATATCACTGTTACACTGCATCATGGACTTTATGCTTTTAAGGCTGTGTCAATAGCTTAGAGGTGGAGGGAAGGCAGCGTTGGATAGCCTGATCTCATCAGATTTCAGAAGCTCAGTAGAGTCAGTACTTGGAAGGGAGACCAGCAGGGAGGCTCTGCAGAGGAAGGCAATGGCGAACCTCCTCTGCCCCTCACTTGCCTTGAAAACCCCTTACTAGGGTCACCACAAGTCACCTGTGACTTGGTGGCACTTTACACACGCATTTTAAAATGTTGACAAAGGTCAACCCTTCAGCCTACCTGGGGCAGTCTTCAATCAGATATTGGTTAATCACTCTTGGAAAATAGACGCAGTTGGTCAATTTTATCACAACAACCCACCTCTGCTCCTCAATCACCTAGCTTGGATCTCCATAAATTGGCTGCAGCCTGATGGCACTTTACACACAGAGGGAGACTTTGGCGGTCATGTCTGTTTGCATATGTCCACAGGCACGCTACCAGAAGCATCTCCCCCTGCTCCGCAAGAAGTCTGAATGCCTACAGCTCTCAAGAAGGGGGCCGAAACCTGAAGAACTCTCAATGCAGATTTAAAAATACATGCCTAACTTTTCCCCTGAAGGCAAGACGCGGACAGTATTTTAATAGAAACAGGTAGCATACAATAGGTACTGCCCCCCTGGAAAATGTCAGTTGCATAGCCTTCCACATTTCACAGATGAAAACAGGGCTGGCATTCAGGATCAGCATGGCTGGCCACCTACCAAGGCCCATCCCCTGGCAGAGGACCCATGCCTAACTGGAGATTCTAGATTGGTCTCCTCTGGAGAGAAGTGCCCGGGGGCAGAAGAGGAAGTCGAGCGCTAGAGAATCATGCTCTCCTATTACTTCGGGACACCCCTCCCGGTTTGCCCAGAGGCCCTGTGACATCTTGGTGACTCCTTCTTCCTCTGTTCAGACCCACGGGCACTGCTGGGGCTAAAAATAATGTGCAGACATTTTACTCTGTTCCCTTCCATGTTCCCTGCAATTTGAGAGGAAAAAGAGATTGGGGGGAGAACAGAAGCACACCGGGGGAGAAGGAAACTGCAATGTGGCCCCTGGACTCCTGATAATAGAGGCCCATGCATTTTATTCATTACCGTATTTACTTTACGGTCCATCTTTCTCACTGGAACTCAGGGTGGCTTGTGGGGTACAGACCGTGCAATCAGACAGCGCAAGACAATGAATGATACACTCGGACCTTGACTACAGAATTAGAGGACAAGTCAAATGACAAACTATCTACGGTTGCGATCAGACACACAATTAGCCCGGCCATAGGTGTGAATACTGGGCGGATTAAAGGACCGCGATTAGACAACAATATTGGGGAAGCGTCCCGCAGCTGTCGGCAACCTCTTTTGCTCAGCCGCACAAGCAGATTTAAAAGACACCTTGGAAAGTGTGGGAGCAAACAGGTTGCTATGGGCCACAGATGCACTTTCCCGTGTCTGATCACTCCAGTGTGCACTCATGGCATCGGGATGGTTTGATCAGGCCATCCCGACTCCGTGCCATTTTTTTTTTTGCTCTTCTAGGTATGTGCATCATCACACACTCCATAGGGAGCCCTCAGGGCTGAGGTGCAAATCATTGATCCCTCATTTAAGTGCATCAGAGACAAACAGCAAAAAAAAGAAAAAAAGACTCACCCGTGGTTGTCTCTGATCATACAGTGGCGGGCTGTACCCGCAGCTTCAAAGGACTCTGTGATTTTGCTACAGTGGGTCAACTTCCACCGGGGGAAATAGTCTCTCCCCCCCCCCCCCCCCCGCTTTATCTAGTGTGTGTGACTGCAACCTAAGACTTCAAAAATTAAAAATAATATACAAAAGTAATCACATAGTGAAGTCTATGGACAATAAAAGCAGGTGATAACTACCCTAATCTTTTCAGTGGACTACTGCATTTTAGAAGTGCCCTTCTGGGCTATTCATTCTTCTACAGTTATAGACTCACAAAATCACAGAGTTGGAAGGGGCCACACAGGCCATCTAGTCCAACCCCCTGCTTAGTGCAGGATCAGCTTAGAGCATCCCTAACAAGGGTTTGTCCAGCCGCTGCTTAAAGACTCCCAGTGAGGGGAGCTTTCCATCTCCGGAGGCAGCCAATTCCACTGCTAAACTACCTGTACTGTAGAAAAAAGAAAATCCCTAAAATCCAGCCAGTACCTTCCCACCCATAATTTAAGCCCATTCTTGCGAGTCCTCTCCTCTGCTGCCAACAGGAACAGCTCACTGCCCTCCCCTAAGTGACAGCCCTTCAAAGACTTCAAGAGAGCCGTCATGTCCCCCCTCAACCTCCTCTTCTTCAGACTGAACATTCCCAAGTTCCTCAGACTTTCCTCACAGGGTTTCTTGGTCTCCAGGTCCCCAGTTGTCTTTATTGGTCTCTTCTGCACCCACTCCCTTCTGTCCACATCCTTTTTGAAGTTCTACTCCCTTTTTAAAAAATGTCCTCTTGAACATTTCAGTTTTGCACGTTCTGTGGATGACCGAAGGGTGGGATCCTTTGTGACCTCCTCAAGGCAGACCATTGCATATGGTGGGAGCCACCACTGAGAATCCATGAGAATGGACAGGTGATGATCTTACTCATTTTTTAAGGTAACACCTTTAGAAGGCTTTCCTCCAGTGAGCAAAGCTATCATAGCAGAGCAGGAGAGGTGGTCCTGCTGTTGACCAATGGAAATAGGAACACCCTTGTGCCCTGTTAAAAATCACTAATCATCCATGAAGAATCTCTCGGTCACCAAGAGCCTCAGAGGGGTAACTTGGGACCAATGCTCCCTCTTAGCTGTGGAGTCTTGTGAGCAAAAATTCTACTTTGTGAGCTGCTGGCATTAAAGTTGTGAGCGAGCCATTTGGCCGCTGCATGAATTAGTTTGCTCTGGAGCCCTCCTTCCTGAACTAAGGCAAAAATGTGTGAGCTGGAGGCTAAAAAATGGTGAGCTAGCTCACACTAACTCAGCTTAGTGGGAACACTGCTTGGGACACTCCTAATATGCCCCCCCAATACTACCAGTAGAGAACAGCATATCTGAAAACTTGCAGTGTTGATATAATAGGTCCACGGAATCTTTTAGTATATTAGCTTTTATTTGATGATCAATTTGTTCACAGCATTCAATGCCGATTCACTAGATAGTGGTGGAAAGGGCCCTCAAGTCACAGCTGACTTGTGACCATGCCTTATGGGGTTTTCAAGGCCAGAGATGCTCAGAGATGGTTTGCCTTTGCCTGCCTCTGCGGAGCAACCATAGTCTCCTATCTGAACACTAACCCGGGCCTCCCCTGCTTAGCATCTGAGATCAGGGCCCTCCAGGTCAGGGCGATTCACTAGACAGGAAACAGATTTCCTATTTGACTTCCTGCGCCACCACCCTGAAGGATCACAGGTGAAAAGCCAAATTGGGATAATCCCATTTGACCACTAACTTTGGACGATATGAACCAACATGTTGAGGGACCCCTGGAAAGACTGCCCCCCTGTACCACCCTCTCTGCACCCCTGTGGCGAACTCCCTTGTCTGCTCTTTCAAACGGCTGAATGCTCCTCTGCCCTTGCACGGTATGCTTGCCAACCTTTTAACCATGCCATGCTGCTGTGCTTTGGATGGCGGATCTGACCACAAATGGAGACCCGTGTTCCCACCTGCTTAACTGCTGCAGTAGTGAAAGGCACTTTGGAAAAGCTGGCAGCCCTACCTGTAGAAGTAGAGGAGAATCAGAGAATCACAGAGTTGGAAGGGGGCTTACAGGTCATCTAGTCCAACCCTTTGCTCAGTGCAGGACCAGCCTAGAGCATCCCTGACAAGGGTTTGTCCAGCCACTGCTCAACAACTGCCAGTTTGGAGGGGGAGCTCACCACCTCCTGAGGCAGCTGATACCACAGCTGCACAACTCTTACTGTAAAAGAAAAAGGTTTTCCTAAGATCCAGCCGGTATTTTCCTGCCCTGAATTTAAACCCAATATTGTGAGTCCTAGCCTCTGCTGCCAACGGAAGAGGAGGTTTTTATAGCCCTCTTTTCTCTACCTTAAGGAGTCTCAAAGCATCGGGTAATTGCCTTTCCTTTCCCGTCCCCACCGCAGACACCCTGTTAGGTAGGTGGGGTTGAGAGAGTTCCAAGAGCGTGTTGACTGGCCCAAGGTCGCCCAGCAGGCTTCACGTGGAGGAGTAGGGAATCAAACCCAGTCCTCCTTATTAGAGTCTGCTGCTCTTAACCACTACACCACGCTGGTAGCCATTTATTTCAAAACAGCCTTACGAATCAGGATCTGATTGGCTGTCACAGTTTTATTTCCACAACCTGTTTTACCAACACAGTGAAAGGAAGCGAGTGCAGTCTTTTTTTTTTTTTTAACGAGTGGTGTTGGCCAAAGGCCAAAAAGGAGCAGTGATTTTCCAGGGGAGGGATCCAAGGGGGAGGGGGAATGGAATGCCCCTTCCAAATAAGTGCCGTTTGCAGTTGGAGTAGTAGGATTTCATAGCCATTTGCCACCACCGCGCACGGCAATGCACCACTTCTGGTTATCGGTGGCCTTAATCACAGCTCTCTACCGGAAATTACGAGCAGGACTTGGATGCATTTTGTGCATGGTGTGAATCCGCACTGATTGCCCAAACCACTTTAGGAAATGACTCTTTTCTTGTTACTTGTGTACGCAAAGCTCAGATTTGAGCCATACCACAGCTAGGGTCAAAAGTAACAAATCAGGCTGCCAGAAAGCAAGGGGAACAGAATTCTTACATAATTTTTTTTTTAACAACACAGACACAGATGGGAAGTCTATTACTTGCTATTTTGAAGATACTACATCTGTGTTACCAATGATTATGTAAATGCCCAGATTTTATTGCTATCATCCTTCCTTTCAACACACTTGCCTTTCACAAATTTGAGCTAATCAGCAGTTTTGTCCATCCACATTTTCATGCGTTTCAGCAAATAAAATGCCGCCGGCAATTTACTATTCACAGTAAATAAGGATGCATGAAACAAACGGCACATTCATGAGGCGCCACTAAAGTGAATTGTTTTGTGCTCAGTCAGGACCAGTTGGCCTGGGTTTGGGGGGAAAAAATAAAAAAAAAAATCAAAATCAAAGCAGGCTCGAGTTAATGGCACATTGGAATGGCACATTGGAGGGATTGGCGTTTTATCACTTCAGGGCTTCCGAAGGCAGCCTTCGTTTCTCACAAGGCGTGAAGAGAGCTTAATGCCCGGGCAGCTGCGTGCAAAGAAATGGGGCTTCTCAATGATATAAATGAAGAGGTCTAATGAGGTTCATAGTTCAGTGATTCTGGCAGCTTGCAGGCAGGGTGTAGACCTGCATGTTATGGAAATCCGGGACTGTGCAGAGAAGACAACCATCCCGTCTGGAGTCCTGTTCCACCCTTTCCTAACATCTAATATACTTCTTTCCTGTTCTGTTGATCCCCCCCCCCCCCACTTCTTGCTGCGGAATTTCAGAGACATGTTTCATTGGGTCGAACAGTTAGAGGGGGAGTTGCCAACTTTGGGCTGGAAATTTGGAGGTGGAGCCTAGGGAGAGTGGGACATAAGGAGGGGAGGGACCTCTTCTGGGTATAATGCCCTACAGTCCACCCTCCAAAGCAGCTATTTTCTGATCTGTTGTAATGCCAGGAAATCTCCAGGTCCCAGCTGGAGGATGGCAAGCCTAGATGATAATAGCTCTCCCAAAACTCCAGAAGACCCTCACCATATTAAGAAGAGCCCTGTTGGATCAGACCAATGGTCCATCTGGTCCAGCATCCTGTCTCACACAGTGGCCAAGCAGTTCCTCTGGAGGGCCAATGACAGGGCATAGAGGCCGAGCCCGTCCCCAGATAAGAACACCAGAAGAACCCTGTTTGATCAGACCAGGGGTCAGCCCTGTAGCTAACACCTTTTTGCTCAGGGGCCAGTGTTTTTCTGGGGGGGCTGCGGTGCTGCAGAGAAATCTGGGAGGCGAGGATTCCACTTGGCTGTAGCCCAGACGTCCCAGAAGGCCCCCTTCGCAGCATGGCGAGAGACCATGCCAATATACTTGGAGGCCTCTACAGAAGCTGCTGCCTCCACCCCCTCATTACCCACTGCTGACCCCACCAATGTCGCTGGCCTCGGAAGGGCAGCGGGGAGAGAGAAAGGCCAACACCAAGCCCGCCCCGCACGGCCTGTCCCCGAAGCAGCAAGGAGAGGAGCCCCCCTGGCTGGTCAGCATAGGTGGGACAGGGGGAGAGAGCAGTGTGCCTCCTCCTCCTCGCAGGAGCCCAGCCAGCCATGGCAGGGAGGCAGGCAGGCAGGAGGCCCTGAGGAGGGAGGCGCGATGGGTGGCAGGTGTCCCTGCTTAGCAGCCCTCCCCTCTGACCTCCCAGCAGCAGCAAGGACAGCTGAGGCAGCAGCAGAATGCAGTGTGGAGTCACCAGCTGCTGGGTGGGGGAGAAGGGAGCTGAGGATTGGGGAGGGGGCCATAAAGATATGGGGGGGCGGGCCCCATGGCAGCTACGGGCCTGCCAGAGGTCCATCTAGTCCAGCATCCTGTTTCACACAGTGGCCAACCAGTTTCTCTGGAGGGCCAACGACAGGGCACAGGGCACAGAGGTCTTCCCCTGATGTAGCCTCCTGGCTCCAGGATTGAGCGTCTTAGTGCCTCTGAATGTAGAGATTCCCCTCAGTCAGCACGGCTAGATAAGAACATAATATTGGTTAATATTGCCTTATTGTCAGTGGATTAACAAGGTGGTGCCTGTGTGACTTTAGAATCACTGGCTCCAGGTTGGAAAATTCCTGGAGCTTTGTGGGTGGAGCCCAAAGAAGGCAGAGTTTGGGGAGGGGGAACTCAGTGGGGGTATAACACCATACAATATCCATTCCCTAAAGTGGTCATTTTCTCCAGGACAATGATCTCTGTTGTTTGGAAACCAGTTGTAATTTCAAAAGAGCTCCAGGCCCCACCTGGAGGTTGGCAACCCTTTGACCTTATAGGGTGCACTAGGAAGCATATTTGCCTATCTAGGGAAGTGGCATTCATGGCTAACACACAATGAGTCGATGAGTAATGACTTATTCAGTATGGCACATGAAATGAAACAATGCATTTATTGTGCTGAGCTCACTCACAACGTTCATGCCAGTAGCTCACAAGGTAGAATGTTTGCTCCCAAGACTCCACAGCTTAGAGGGAACATTGAGATGTCCGCTCAGTTTAGGCCCTATGTGCCAATAAGTTTGGGTTCTTGTGGTATCGTGGGATGGATTTCTCCCTTAGGGCTACTGATCATATCTGGGAAAGTGCAGACCCCGAGGCCACGTTTTGCACCCAGGCTCAGATGCGCTCTTGCCAGCCCAGCAGTGGGGTGGGGGGGAAGGGGATGCTCAGGGCAGCCATACAAAGCATGCTGTACTGTAGGCATCACCCTGTTAGCAACAACTGGCTATGGCCAGGAACCTCCCACAACCAGAAAATCTCTATGTTATCAGCTGTCAGTGCTCCCTCTAAGCTGTGGAGTCTTGTGAGCAAAAATTCTACTATGTGAGCTACTGGCATTAAAGCTGTGAGTGAGGCATTTGGCTACTGCATGAACTAGTTTGCTCTGGAGCCACCCTTCCAGAGCTAAGACGACAATGTGTGAGCCAGAGGCTAAAGAACTGTGAGCTAGCTCGCACTAACTCGGCTTAGAGGGAACAGTGGCTGTGACCACCAGTCTAATAGTTATGATGATGTTTTAAATGTTAATGTTATTGTACTGATTAATACGTTTTGTATCAATGATACGTTGTTGCCTGCCCTGAGCCCACTTCTGGGAAGGGCGGGATATAAATGTGAAGAAATAAAATAAATAAATAAACTTTGCAGTGCTAAATTAAAGTTGCCAACTCTGGTTTGGGAAATTCCTTGAAGATCTGGGGGCAGTTCCTAAGGAAGACAGAGTTTGGGGAGAGGGGGGAACTCAGAGAGCCAGTTTGGTGTAGTGGCTAGGAGCGCGGACTCTAATCTGGGAGAACCGGGTTTGATTCCCCACTCCTCCACTTGCAGCTGCTGGATGACCTTGGGCAAGCCATAGTTCTGACACAGCTGTTCTTGAAAAAGAGCAGTTTCTCTTTTTCAGACTCCTTTGGGTAGTGAAGGGTGGGGTAGAAATCCAATCTCCTCCTCCTCCTCCTCCTTCAGTGGCGATGTGATTCCATAGAGAATTCCTCCAAAACTGACGTTTCCTCCAGGGGAACTGAACGCTGTCATCTGGAGATCAGCTGCCCACTCCAGGAGAGCTCCGTGCCCCACCTTGAGGTTGGCAGCTGCATTTTGGAACATTTATCTCCTCCAGCATGACTGTTCGGAAGGCCCACTTTGAAATGGACAAATACTGATGATGTTACAAACCAGGAGATTCCCCTGTGCCAATGTCGATATGGCATCTCTGATTGAAGGGGTGGGTGGGAATAAACCGGAGAAGCAAAGAAACACTGGGAGAGTGGTGTGAATAAAGGACCTTTGCTCTCATTACGTGAATACATGAAAATATGAAGGTGCCTTATACTGAAACAGACCTCTGGTCCATCAGGGTCAGTATTGCCCGCTCAGACTGGCAGCAGGTCTCCAGGGTCTCTGGCAGAGGTTCTTTACATCACCTACTGTCTGGTCCTTTTTAACTGGAGATGCCAGGGATTGAACCTGGGACCTTCTGCATGCCAAGGAGATGCTCTACCCGTGAGCCACAGGCCCTCACAACCTACGTATGATCTAGACTGGGGAAGACTGCAGGCAGGGCTTGCCCAGTGAGATGCTGCTTAATACAGCACATGTCCTCCACACAGCAAACTAGCACATCAAGCCATTATTTAAATATTCTAGTTTTCTTTATAGAAGGAACTGTTCTGCGGGGTTTGACACTTACTCTAAAGAAGAAGAAAAAGAAGAGATTGGACTTACACCCTGCTCTTCACTACCCAAAGGAGTCTCAGAGCGGCTTACAATCCCTTTCCCTTCTCCTCCCCACAACAGACATCCTGTGAGGTAGGTGGGGCAGAGCTCTCTCAAGAACTGCCCTTGAGAGAAAAGCTCTGAAAGAACTTATGACTGACCCAAGGTCACACCAGCAGCTGCTTGTGGAGGAGTGGGGAATCAAACCCAGTTCCCCCAGATTAGAGTCCACACTCCTAACAACTACACCAAACTGTAAAGAGGTACAGCCCGAACCCAGGCTTATCATCTCAATGAAAAGTTTGGGTACAACAAAAGCTAAGTCTGGAATTAGGGTTGGTTACTCCAGGATGGGTCATTCCAGGGTATTTGGGGAAGGCGAGGTTTGAGAAGGGGAAGAGTCTCAGCAGGGAACAGTGGCAGTATCTGGGGGAGTGTTTGGGGAGAGAAGGGATCTCAGTGGCGATGGGGTGCCACTCTAGGACTCCATTTCTCCTGGACTCTATGGTGTACCATACAGCCCACCGTCCAAAGCAGCCATTTTCTCCAAGGGATCTCTGTTGTCTGCAGATCAGCTGTAATTTCAGAAGATCTCCAGGCCCCATGTGGAGGTTGGCAACCCTAGCTGGAATCCAAAGACTGTTTCCTTGGAGACTCTGGGAAGCTCTGTTCATGGATCCAAAGAGTGATTAACACATGGAATTCACTGCCACAGGAGGTGGTGGCAGCTACAAGCATGGACGGCTTCAAGAGGGAATTGGATAAACATATGGAGCAGAGGTCCACCAGTGGCTATTAGCCACAAGGTATAGATAGGAGCTCTCGGTCTGGGGCAAATGATGCTCTGTATTCTTGGTGCTGGGGGGGGGGGGCAACAGTGGGAGGGCATCTACTGTCCTGACCCCACTGATGGAGCTCCTGATGGCCCCTGGTATTTTTGGCCCCTGTGTGACAGAGTGTTGGACTGGATGGGCCATTGGCCTGATCCAACATTGGCTTTTCTTATGACCTTCCAGAGCTTCATCTGTTTTAACCCTAACAAAGCAGTCTGTGCTGAAGTCACGATCAGTCTGGTCCTCTCGAAGGTACAAATTGATTCTTTGCTGTTTTGGTGGCAGTCGACTAGGAAGGCTAGACTACGCCTCTGATATTATTGGATGCTGTAGACTGGTTTCCAAGCGTGACTTTTGGTACTACTGAACCCCCTCCTGCTTAGTCAAGGGCTGTCGTCAATTCTACCCCTTCCGGATACTCAAAAAAAATAAAACCATCCACAGAGCGCTGCTGTTGTCTCTGTGTGGGCTACAGCTCCACAGCACTGATCAATCAGTGCTTGGAGTCTCCCCCCCCCCCCCCCCCAAACATCTCATTAGAGGGTGAATCACTATCCCGGCATTTCCATTTCCACGAAACGATGCTCCTCCTGACCCTTCAGTAGCTGCATCACCCAAACTTTCAAAGCAAAATTACCGACGTTAAATGGCATAATTTGTCTCCTCGGTGCTCATTACGTACCAGCCTTGGGACGGTCGTTGGAATGAGAGATGATGTTTAATCTGTCACTAAATTACATACATATCTGCTCGGAGTGCTTATTAAGCCTTAAGCAAATCAATACCTGATTGCATTTTAATCAAGAATAGATAAGAAGAGGAATACCATAATATGTCTAAGCACTTAAAACAACTCTTCCAAAGCATTATCGAAGTTTAAGCTTATGATGGAAATGCGTTGATAAAAGGCAATGTGTGGCAATCAGCACATTTCTCAGGGCTGTAATGGATAATAAGCAGGAAGTAAGATGTTCTAAGGGCTGGCCCCCCCCCACCGCCACCGCTCCCGACTTCTACACGGCCAGTCTCAAAATAAAAGTCAGCTGCATCAAATTAGCGCTCCCGGTAATGGCTGATTTGTAATAAACCAAATCCATCGGAGCTCTGTTCTCAGTGAGAGGCTCAGTCTATGCGCTGTATTGCTTCGGAGGGTGGATGGACGATCATCCTTACAAGAAACGAATTCCTGCGTCTCATAAACTAGGCACGCCTGGATGACAGCCAGTTGTTCAGAGTTAAGTACCGGAATGGATTTTTGTTGCTGTGGTTGCAGACGTTGCTAGGCGTGCTTTCTTTCCTCTTCTTTGCACGGGGAATTGTCTCCTCTGTTACCTGATGAAGGGAGCATAGACCCTCGAATGCTTATACCTCCCCAATCTTCTTGGTCTCTAAGGGGCTACGGGAGTCGAATGTAACTCTTCTATGGCAGACCAACACCACTACCCTCTGAAAGGGTCTCCTCTGTTAGACCCAGTTGACCTAGCCACACATGGATCCATGCTTCTGTAACCTCTAGACTAGAGTACTGTTAACAAACTTGTTACAGAGCAGCCCTTGTAGATGACATAGGTGTTTTTATTGGTTTAGAATATGGCGGCTTGTCTGCTGACTGGGACTAGCAGCTATTGTGTTAGCCCTCCCACCCCCAACTAGTTGGTTTAGCCCAGTAGGGGCGGAGTAACTAAATGGAGCAGTGGAGGGAGAGCTTGTTTGCTGGGGAGTTGGTTAAGATCTTCTGGGCACTTATCACCTGGTGATTGGAAACTATGTATGATGAAAGTTAATTTAGAAAGTGTCTGTGTCTGTGTGTGTAAAATTAGCATGACTGGTATTATTATTGCAATCATACTATTATTGCAGGACTATATTTTTCAAGCGGAGGATAGCAGCATGTTCCCTGTGGCATCCAATTTGCACAAAAGGACTGCATTGGAAGGATCCAGCACTCTGGTGGGGTGGGAAAGTTGGATGTTGCTGCACCACTAGGGTCTCCAACTTCAAAGTAGGGCCAGGAGTTCTCCTGGAATTACAACTGATCACCAAACTGTAGAGATTGGTTCCCCTAGAGAAAATGGCAGCTTGAGAGGGTGGACTCTATGGTATATACCCTAGAGTTTAGAAGAAATGGAAGTCCTAGAGTGGCATCACATCCCCATTCCCCCCAAACTCTCCCCAGGCATCACCACCCAAATCTCCAGGAAACTGCCACACTAGATATGACAATCCTACTATTGTGAGCTGGGCCAGGAATAGCATTGGGTGCACTGTCAGAGCATGGAGCGAGTAAGACAAGAGCACCAACTTGAGAGGCATTGTCCAGGTCCGGTCCAAGGTTATGCACAGAGTCAGGAGCCTAGTCTGACAGTCAGTTCATACAGCAGGGTCTGAGAATCCAAGAGTTACTCACGAGCAAGACAAAGGCAGAGCCAGGAAACAGTTCGAAGAGTTACAGGGTTGAGGCAGACTCCAATGCAGTGGTCATGGAATCAGAGGGATTTCAACTTGTTGCTTCCACACCTAACAGCCTTGCTTGGCTGATTTTTATAGCCATATGCTTAAGGGTCATGCTTACAGCCAGCTGCTTGAGAGTAATACTTCAACTACTGAAGCCAGGAGGTGTGCACTTCGTCATCTTTCCTGTAGTTCTGTTCATAGCCTCCGTCTGCTGTGCTCTAAGGGTGTGGGTGATACTGGAGGGCTGGAAACAATCAACTGAGTTTCACCTGTTGATTCAGGGCTGGAGAGTGTTGGTGGCTCTGCACCAGCTGTTGGCTGTGAATCCTGACAAGCCTGTAGTTCCTCTTCCTGCTTGCCAGCTTCTGCTGTCTCAGAGCTGGCTACATGGGGCTCCTCTTCTCCTGAATAGTCCTTGCTCTTGCTGAACCCTGGCTGACCCATGACACCTGCTCACCGCAAAGTAGTTGCAGGCAAGGACCAGTTGCTCAAGGGAAATCCTAGACAGTATATTGCAGGTTTCTGTTCATTTTTATACTTATGTCATAAGTTATATACATCTTGTTATATTCCTCTGTATGTTGAAAGGTTTTGAGTTAAAGACATGTTTAATTTAAGTTCTATTCATGAATGTAGTCCCATGAATACTGCACAGGCAGAGGTTCTGCTATGTTCATATTATACCAAATATTCAGGAAGTTCAGCAAAGAAAGGTCAACACCTGCTTCCTAGAGTCCTTGAGCTGGAGACATGAGACCTCCTATATAGGATCTGTCAGTAAGTAATACCTCTCTAGATCCATACCTCGGTGACCCAGCCCCCAAGACTGGGCAACTTGCTGGAGCAATGGCCAGGTGGTTCAGAATGTGCCTGGTTATTTTTTTTAACCAGTCTGGTGCAGTGGTTAGAGTGTTGGACCAGCATCTGGGAGACCCAGGTTCGAATCCCTGCTCTGCCATGGAAGCTCACCGGGTGACCTTGGGCCAGTCATACTCCCTCAGCCTAACCTACCTCACAGGGTCATTGTGAGAATAACGTGAAGGAGAGGAGTTTGATGTAAGCTGACTTGGGTCCCCATTGGGAAGCCAGAGTATGAATGAAGTAAATAATGTAATGCATCCCCAAAGAACAAATATTTAAATTGCTAGAATGGAAAAGTGTGAGTTTGTGAGCAAAGAATCAGCCCCTCTCAGAGCCAAATGTGTCCTACGTTTCTCTGGCAGTCGGGACCCAGGGGCAATTATAATTACAATGTATCTCCCAGTAAACAAACAGACAAACCAAACTTTATGGCAATGGTCCCATTAGCTTAGTATCCCTCAAGTATACTTCAGATTAATTACAACACATTTGAACAGTAATACTGACATTCCCGTCTCCGCCTAAACGCCATTAGCTGTGTGTCAATAAACTCACTTCTGCAAGCAAATGAGCCACAAAAGATTCGCTCTGAACCAAACACCTTTTTTTGTGTGTGGGGGGGACCTCGCTGGCCTTTTAACCTGTAATTCTAAACATCGGCATGAAATCCATCGTATTCCCCAACGAAACACAAACATAAGAAAATTGTTCTGGACGAAAAGAAAAAGAAAGAAGAAAGAAGCGACGTTATGTAAGCTGAAGGCCTCGGGCCAGAGCCAAGGGCATATGACCCCAGCACCCCCCCTCCCAGTATATTTGGAGGTCCTGACAAAGATCATCTGGAAGATGAAAACTCCCTGCTGGTGCCTAGCATCCCAAATATACTCCCATTACTGATACATCACACAAAATCAGGAGCACAATTCTGTATATAGGGTTGCCAACTCTGGGTTGGGAAATACCTGCGGGTGGAACCCGGGAAGGGCAGGGTTTGCAGGGGGGAGGGACTTCAGCTCCATTGAATGCCATAGAGCCCACCCTCCAAAGCAGCCATTTTCTCTGAGGAAACTGACCTCTGTAGCCTGGAGATCAGTTGCTGTTCTGAGAGATCTCCAGGTCCCACTTGGAGATTGGTAACACTATCTATATAGGGCAGGGTTGCCAGCCTCCAGGTGGGGCCTGGGGATCTCCCACTTTTACACCTGATCTCCAGCAGACAGAGCTCAGCTCCTCTGGAGAAAATGGCTGCTTTGAAGGGTGGACTCTGTGACAGGTAGGGTTGCCAAGTTCCCCCAGGGCAGGGCTCCATTTGGGCCGGGGCGCGCCGGAGCGCCGCTCCGGGAGAGGGGAAGCCGGGGGGCAGGCACATGATAAAGCCCCGCCCCCCAGCTCGCTTTCCCGGCCCGCGCTTCGGCGCGGAGCCGGAAAAAAGCGTCCTCCCCCGTTCATTCTTCCCTGGAGAGAAGGCCCTTCCTTCCCACCTACCCCAGCAGACCCTTCCTGGCCGCGCGGCAAGCACTGCCGGCCGGGAGAAGCCCCCCAGCCCCCCTAGATCTTTCCCGGGACTGGCGGCGCTGGCCGCCAGCCCGGGAGAAGCCCCCCAGCCCCCCTAGATCTTTCCCGGGACTGGCGGCAAGCGCCGCCAGCCCGGGTGAAGCCCCTCAGCCCCACCCCCCCAGATCTTTCCCGGGACTGGCGGCAAGCGCCGCCAGCCCCGGAGAAGCCCCCCAGCCCCCCCTAGATCTTTCCCGGGACTGGCGGCAAGCGCCGCCAGCCCAGGAGAAGCCCCTCAGCCCCGCCCCCCCTAGATCTTTCCGGGGACTGGCGGCAAGCGCCGCCAGCCCGGGAGAAGCCCCTCAGCCCGCCCCCCCTAGATCTTTCCCGGGACTGGCGGCAAGCGCCGCCAGCCCCGGAGAAGCCCCCCAGCCCCCCCTAGATCTTTCCCGGGACTGGCGGCAAGCGCCGCCAGCCCGGGTGAAGCCCCTCAGCCCCGCCCCCCCAGATCTTTCCCGGGACTGGCGGCAAGCGCCGCCAGCCCGGGAGAAGCCCCCCAGCCCCCCCTAGTTATTTCCCGGGACTGGCGGTGCTGGCTGCAGCCCGGGAGAAGCCCCTCAGCCCGCCCCCCCTAGATCTTTCCCGGGACTGGCGGCAAATGCCGCCAGCCTGGGTGAAGCCCCTCAGCCCCGCCCCATGATCTTTCCCGGGCCAAGCGCCCCCGGCCCGGGAGAAGCCCCTTCCCTCCCCCACTCACTGAAGCCTCCTCCCTCCCCCACTCACCTATTCCCCGGGCGCAAGGGAGGGAGAAGCCGGGCCTGAGTGGCTTAATGCCACTCAGGCCCAAGCAAGGGGGGGGAGGGAGGGAAACGCCAGCCCCAGTGAGGGGAGAAGTGCCCCCCCTCTCCCTCCACCTACCTACCTACCTTCCTGTTCCTTCCTTTCCCCCTTCCTTCCCCTTCCTTCCTTCCTTCTCTCTCTCCCCCCACCTACCTACCTTCCTTCCTCCCTTCCTCCCTCTCTCCCCCCTTCCTTCCTTCCTTCCTTTCTTCTCTCTCTCTCTCCCCCAACTACCTACCTACCTTACTGTTCCTCTCTTCCTTCCTTCCCTCCTTTCTTCCTCCCTCCTTCCTTCCTCCCTCTCTTTCTTTCCCCCTCCCTTCCTTCCTTTCTTTCTTTCTTTCTTTCTTTCTTTCTTTCTTTCTTTCTTTCTTTCTTTCTTTCTTTCTTTCTTTCTTTCTTCTCTCTCTCTCCCCCACCTACCTACCTTCCTTCCTGTTCCTTTCCTTCCTTCCTTCTTTCCCCCTCCCTCACTCCCTCCCTTCTTGCATTCTGACACACTGACCATGATGTCAGGGATGTGTGGCCTTTTGACACTTCCGGTGATGTCAGGGGGTGTGGCATATGCAAATAAGTTATGCTAATGAGCTCCTGCACCTCTTTTTTTAGGAAAGGACCCCTGTGTTTCCCCTACAGGGCAAACAGCAGCTTTCTGAGAGTGTGAGATTTACACTGGGAAAACTCTGTGGGGAAGGGTTAAAGCTCTCCCCTCCCATGCAGATCTGAACTTAAAAATCTCACCAGTCTCAATCTCAGATCTCCCTGAAGTTGCCTCCAGCTTGGCCCTGCGGTTGAAGGGAGCTTTGGAAACCTATCTTTCTTCCTCCAGCCTTGAAACAACAGCCAGGTCAGGAGGGCCAGAACAGAAGCCACGAGTGCTGGTGGGCTGCAGGTCCTTCTGCCCTCACCCTTTCTGCCACCGCCACTGGCTCCGGCTGCTCATGCCTGTAAAATGGGAGTTGCTCCTCCAGGCATTCCAACAAGGCAATCTTACTGGGCCTACGATCAGCTGATCTGGTTGCATGGCAGAGTGCCAGTGGGTTTGATTGTTTTAGAGAATATTTGTATTTTTAGTTATGTTTTGTCTTTATGCGGTTAACTGCCTCAGGCTGCAATTGCCGGGGAATGGGAGGGATAAAAATCAAACAAACAAACAAACAAACTCCTTCCTTACTGACAACTGAGGCAGAGCTCTTCCCAAATTGTATCCTTGCATTTCACTGTTCTCTGCCCAATAGACAACCAACAAAAAAGCTCCCCCCCCTTTCTTTTTTTGGCTCAGAGGGGACTACAAAATACTGATAACAGGGCTCGTGCTACGACACCAACATTAAGAAAACAAAAACTGCTTTTGTGGATGTCTGAAAGCCCCTCCCTTGGGTATAATCACCCTGCAGGACTGGAGGCCCCGTCTGCAGGCTTTCTACACCCCCATGACAGGGGGTCAAGGAAAACTGGCTTCATCTATATGCAGGGGTCATTTCGTAGAAAAAGAGGTGCAGGAGCTCATTAGCATAACTTATTTGCATATGCGAAACCACCTGTTCTAGCATCTTTTAACAGCTGAATCTCTTCTACTGCAGAAACCACCTGACATCACCAGCAGTATGTCAGAAGGCAAGAAAGAGAGAGAGAGAGAGAGAGGGAGAAAGAAAGAAAGAAAGAAAGAAAGAAAGAAAGAAAGAAAGAAAGAAAGAAAGAAAGAAAGAAAGAAAGAAAGAGTTGGCAGAGAGGGGGCAGCCTCAGAATCCAAGCCTCAGAAATACCACTATTCTGGAAGGAGAGCTTCAGTGGTGGCTGAAGCCTTCAGAAGGCTGGTCAGAGGAACAGGGACCTCTCCAGGGGACGGGGTCATTTTGCTGCAGCCAGGACACAAGCAGGCATTCCCCCGACCGGGGAGGGGCTGGCACCAACTCCCGGAGCTGTGCTCCCCCGAGCTCCTGCTCAAAAGGACCCCTGTTTATATGGAGGGATACTACCCGAAGGCTGCAGAATGACAGAGTCGTACCGAAAGACTGCTAGATTTTTCTGCCCAGAGCCAGCTCTGGAGCGCCCTGTCCCTGCCTCCACCACTGGGCTAGGGCTGATTATCTAAGGCCCCTTCCTCCTCCTCACACAGCTCACCGCCCCATCTCCACAAGGACCACCATCTCCTTCTCTGGATCTTCAGCAAGGGGGACAACACCTGCAAAATTAGGGAGAGAGGAGGTCAGGGTCCTGCAGAAAAAGATGTGAATCGCGCACCTTGAGCCAGGCCCCCCATCGCAAACCCTCTGTTTGCTTCCAGCCAATCGGAGAGCAGATCTCCTGACATGGGGGCATGGGTGGGGGCGGGGGCGCACTCACTGAGCTCCTGCAGCTGCCACAAATTGATGCTGTCCTCGGCGGCTCCCTCTCCTTCCTTGGGGCAGACGAAGAGGTGGGACTTCTGGAGGACGAAGAAGCCTTGCAGCCATCGATTGGGATTCAACATGGACTTGTAGCTCAGCCTGCCCACCCGCTGGAACTCGTAGCTCAGCAGGCAGTGGCAGCAGAGTGGGGTGAACCACTGCAAGGAAGGAGGGCTCAGGTACAGAAAGCCACTCCCAAAGGAGAGGGCACCCAGGCTGGTCAAACGCATAAGAGAACGTAAGAGAAGCCAATGTTGGATCAGGCCAGTGGCCCATCCAGTCCAACACTCTGTCACACAGTGGCCAAAAACACCAGGTGCCCTCAGGAGGTCCAGCAGTGGGGGCAGGACACCAGAAGCCCTCCCGCTGTTGCCCACCCCCCAGCAGCAATGATACAGAGCATCACTTGCCCCAGACCGAGAGGTCCTTTCTATACCTCGTGGCTAATAGCCCCTGAGGGACCTCTGCTCCAGATGACAGACGGACGGATGCCCAGCCAAGCCTGGCTGCCCCCTCCCCACCTAGTCTCCTTCTCTGCTGCATTCTTTGTATCCCTGTGGTAACTTCTGGTTCAAGCTCACAAGGGACGCCAGGAGGGGTGCCAAGTCCAACCAGCGAAACTCCTGGAGATTTTTTTGTGTGTGGGGGGGAGTCTGGGGAGGGCAGGGTTTGGGGAGGGAAGTAACCTCAGTGGGGTATACTGCCACAGGGCCCACCCTCTGAAGGCACCGTTTTCTCCATGGGGAGGTCAGGACACTAGAAGCCCTCCCACTATTGCCCCCCCAAAGGTAAAGGTTTCCCTTGCTCGAAAGCCAGTCGAATCTGACTCTAGGGAGTGGGGGCTCATCTCCATTTCCAAGCCAAACAGCCAGCGATGTTCGAAGACTTTTCTCATGGTCATGTGGCCAGCGTGACTAAATGCTGAGGCGCACGGAACACAGTTTCCTTCCCACCAAAGGGGTGCCTATTTATCTACTTGCAGTTTCTCGCTTTCGAACTGCTAGGTCGGCAGGAGCTGGGGCCAGAGACGGGAGCTCACTCCGTCACGCGGCACTCGGGTCTCGAACTGCCGACCTTCCAGTCTGCAGCTCAGCATCTTAACCTCTGAGCCACTGTGCACGGATGGCTCAGATGGCAAGGCCACAGGTCCTGCGTGTGGGATGAAGCAGGGCTGATGGGGAGAAGTGGTGGGCAAAGGAGCCAGGGGCTTCCAGGGCAGGATGGACGGAAAGAGGCAGAAAATGACTTGGGTGGGAAGGTGTTCGTTTCCTCTCCATTACCTTGCCGATGGCACTGGCCCAGGACTGCAGCATGTCCGGCCCATCTGCCCCCAACGGCTGCACTCGATCGTTGCTCAGATACAACTCCAGCGTGAAAGGAAACCTGTTGGAGCAAGAAGAGAAGAAGAAGAGGAGGAGAAGAAAAGATTTATACCCCGCCCTTCGCTTGGGAGTCTCAGAGCGGCTTACAATCTCCTTTCCCTTCCTCTCCCCACTACAGACAATCCTGTGAGGTAGGTGGGGCTGAGAGAGCTCTGACTGAAAACTGCTCCTGAGAGAACAGCTCCGAGAGAACTTGTGACTGATCCAAGGTCACCCAGCAGCTGCATGTGGAGGAGTGGGGAATCAAACCCAGTTCTCCCAGATTAGAGTCCATGCTCTCAACTAGTATACCAAACTGGCTCTCAAGCGAAGGGGGTCATAGAGGGCAGGGCTCCGAAGGAAGCAGTTCCTTCCTCTCAGGCCCACCCCAGACAAGACTTGTAAAATGGGTCAGGTGAGAAAGAAGAGTGCAAAGAAAGGCCTCTTGTATCGGATTAAGGGTTCATTCCATCCAACATCTAATTTCCATGGTAGCCAGTGGGACCAGATTTTTCTCCCTGTGGGGCAAATAGTAGCTCTGGAGTGGGGGGAATCTACAACTGGGAATATGGTGCAGGAATAAAGTCATTTATTCCTTCCTAAACATCGTGACCCGGTTCTGATTGGGGTGGGTGGGGGCTCTGCGAGTGTTCTAAACAGCAATAAAAATTCGGTATCCTTGCATCTTAATTCGCCCTTGAACGTCCAGCTTGATTCAATACCAATGTCTAACCATTTTCTAAATTCAGGGCGAGAGTAACCTGGAATATAACTAAAATCAATAGTCCAGACAATATTATAAGCCTCTTCTCTGAATTTATTTATTTACTTATTTATATCCTGCCCTTCTCCTCAGTGGGGACCACCAGCCTACATGATTCTCCTCTCCTCTGTTTAATCCTCACAACAACCCTGTGAGGTAGGTTAGGCTGAGAGCATGTGACTGGCCCAAGGTCACCCAGCAAGCCTCCAAGGCAGAGTGGGGATTCGAACCTGGGTCTCCCAGGTTTTAGTTCGACACTTTAACCATTACACCATACTGGCTCTCTGGGGGTCTTTTCCAACCCACCCTCCTTGGGGAGGACCTTCACACGCAGCAGGATTCAGAGTGTTCGGACTCAGGGCAGCCAGTGGATTGGCACAGTAAGACAATGAAAGGGACTTCTGTTACTGTGTACTTTATTTTCCTTTTAACCCTTTTCTCCCACCATCTAGTTAAAATCTGGCTTCCACAAGAAAGGTGGATCTAAGAGCCAGCCAATCAGCACTCTGTACAGCTGGAATGCAGAAGAGAGGGAGGATCTTCATGACTGACATAAGGGCTAGCCAGTCAATGCAATGCTAATCTGCTTTATTTTTCTAAACAGGATAAAAGCACCTCCATCCCCCCCGTCTCCCCCCCCCCCCCCGTTGAAGCAGGTGGGATGCTGTGTGGTTCAGTGGCAGCCGGAACACACCCTCTACCTTCTGTATCCTTCAGCTACCATGTGGTTCTCTGCTTTGTTCACGGAGGATGGGTCCCACATTCCTGTCTCACAGTGTGGCGTGCCAGGTCTCTTGGACCTGCCGGCAGGGGATTGGGGGTGGTGGTGAACTTACCTGAAGCAAAGAGAGAGAGAGAGACACCCCCCCCCCCAAGTACCTGTCTGAGGAGCCGGGACTGGCCGGTGCGTATATCCTGTTGACACCCAGTGACATCACTTCTTCCATTTCTACCTTTCCTATTGGCTCCAAGCTCTTGTCGCTCTCATAGAACAGAAGACACTTCTCCAGGGAGCACCAGACTCTCTGAAATTCTGCATGGGAGAGACCACTCATCACAGACAAGACCCCTCCTCCCACAGGAAGTGGAGGGCCCTACCCCTCCTTCGTACTTACCCTCTCGGCTTTTCTTGGCAACTGCCAGTTTGGTCATCGCTGGGGCCTTGTACAGGAAACCACACTGGACCACTGGCTGGGTGACCTCGTTGTAGACTCCTTCCGGGCTCAAGTCCTCCAAACCAAGACTGCCTATCAGAGATACAGAATCACGCCTATATTCTGTTCAGGGGGTACCTACACAGTGCCATGGGGCACTCACTTCAAAGGATTTGGGGGACCAGACAGACTGGCAGAGAAACGCAAACATGCTCAACAAAGTAGGGGAGAATCCCATTCTCCAAAACATCACTGACATAACGGGGTGTTTTTGGTAACTTTTTAAACATACAGCTGTCTTTGCTAGTTCTTGCAAGTCAGCTAAAGCTACAGACAAAAGTATAGATCACAGTGAATGTTTGTTACCACCCTCCAGTCTAATTTGAGGGAATTTTTAAAGCAAATTCCAACCCCCCCCCCCCCAAATCTTTCTTCTAAAGCAGCATTCAATACAGCTGGAGATTTTACAATACAACTAGTCATACAGAGGGGAAAGAATAATCCCCAGGTGAATAAAATAAAGTACCCACAATTTAACAGCAGTCACTTGTAATATAGCAATAAAGCAGCCAGGCAGCATTCGCAATAAGAAAAAGAAATTTTTAAAAGTAGTAAGAGTTAATAAAAGACCAGCAGGAGAAGAAGAATCTTCAGGAGAGATCAATTTATTGCAAAAGAATGGTTTTAACATCTCCAGAAGGCCAAGAACAAGGGGTCAGAATGGATTAAATATGGGGGGGTCCAATAGGGGGAGAGTGGAGAGGGCTGGGAGAGCACTGGCTTGGCATGCGGAGGGCCCCAGGTCCAATCCCTGACACCTCTAGTCAAAAGCATCAGGTAGTCGGTCATGTGAAAGGCCCAAGACCCTGGTGAGCCACTGCCAGTCGGGGTAGACAGACCGCACTGACCTTGATGGAGCAAGGGTCTGATTGAGCAGAAGGCAACTGCTTTTATGTACCTATGTACATAACCAGTATTTACTTTCTCATCGCTTGCTTTAAGTTGCCATGGGATAACTTGTAGGAACAGGAAAGGAAATAAATGTTCATAAAAAATTCTGGCACTTTTAAAAATAATAATAAAATGGCAACATCCTTGCAGGGGCTGCTGGAGGCCAGGAAGACGATCCACAGCAGTACGTATAGACAGGGGTCCGTTGGGGCCGGAGCGAGGCGGAGCAAAGCTCCGCCAGCTCAGGACTGGCCACTAGGGCAGCCACGAGCCGAATCAGATTCTCTAATCTGATTCATCTCGCTGTTGAATTGCCACTGAAATTCAGTGGCAATTTTAAAAGCCACTGGAGGGGAAGGGGTTTGAGGGAGAGGCTCCAAACTTTCAGGGTAGCTGCTGGGACCTCTCCCCCAAATACCCACCAAGTTTCAAGAAGATTGGACCAGGGGGTCCAATTCTACAGGCCCCCAAACAGGTTGCCCTCATTCCCTCCATTGTTCTCAGTGGCATATGCTAATGAGTTATGCTAATGAGTTATGCTAATGAGCTCCTGCACCTCTTTTTCTACGAAAGGACCCCTGCCCCAGGGGGTGGAGAAACCCCCGCTCCAGCGGCCAGTTGCCTGCTGGCCAGGATCAAACCACCAGGGGGAACCCCACCCCCAAATTGCCGGGCTGAATTTCTAGCTGGATGGACTGTGATGATGTTTTATACCGAAGTCCTGAGGCCTGATCCAGACCCAACCTGGATGGTGGAGTAACTTTTGGGGGGTGTCCAGAGAGCAGCCACATAATTAATTGGTTTACTCTGACTATTTCCAAGTTGGGCCTTTGGGGAAGTCGACCCATCCACAGTTGAACACAGTCAATGAAACGGGTTCCCCTAGCATTTGCAAGTAAAATATTGTCAACTGTTACACTTTCGTACCCGATTTACTTGTATTCCTCCATTGTCTTCCAAAAGCATGGAGTCCAGGGAAAGCAGACAGAAAGAAGAGAGCAGGTCTCTCATACGTCTAATAGTTTAGAACAGGGGATTTGGACATGTGCTCCTTAGCATGCAGGGGTAAAAACTTCGCATTGTTAAATACATGGAGCTTCTGCCTACTGAGTCAGGTCCTCGGTCTATGAAGGTCATTTTTGTCTCCCTTGATTGATAGGGGCTCTCCAGTAGAGGTCATTCACATCACATACCCCACAATCCTTTTCACTGGAGATGCTGGAGATCGAACCTGGGCCCTTTTCTCCTTGTATGTTTTTCCACCCCGGAGGCTGTTTGTCTTTCATGCTACTTGGTAGTTGTCCTATGGCGACTTTGTCTCAGTTTACTACACCATCAGTTGGAGGCGGCAGACTTCCAGTTGTAGCCCGTTTTATTACAACCATAATAATTAATAATTATCGTAAGGCATTGTGTGTCGTATAGCCTGGAGATCCTAAGATTTTCTGGCACTTGGAAGTTCTCACTTTTTAGCGTTATACACCCCTAGGTCGTGAGCTAGACTTGTTTTTTAGGCAAGAGATGATTCAGAGGTGGTTTGCCTTGGCCTGCCTCTGTGTCACAGCCCTGGTATTCCTTAGAAGTGACCCTTCCAATTTCTTGTCACAGCTGACCCTGCTTAGCTTCCGAGATCTGACGAGATTGGGCTAGCCTGGGCTCTCCAGGGCAGGGCATCATTACGATCATCTGAAGGACTTAGGAGTGAGCTTCACCCCAATTAAAGTGGAAATAGATAGGTGATTCTTAGACATCCTGATTTTGCCCTGGATCTTGGATAATAGCTATTGTATTGGTAGGACTGCCAGCACTGCCTCTTTAGGCCATCGTCTCAGGGCCATCGTCTCAGAGCCAGTTTGGTGTAGTAGTTAAAAGCGCGGACTCTAACCTGGGAGAACTGGGTTTGATTCCCTACTTCTTGACATGCAGCTGCTGGCATGACCTCGGGTCAGTCAGAAGTTCTTTTAGAGCTGTTCTCTCATGGGCAGTTCTCAAGAGAGCTCTCTCAGTCCCACCTACCTCACAGGGTGTCTGTTATGGGAAAGGGAAAGGAGATTGTAAGCCACTCTGAGACTCCTTCAGGTAGTGAAGGGTGGGGTATAAATCCAATCTCCTCCTCCTCCTCTTCTTTTTCCTCCTCTTCCTCTTCTTCTGGTGGCTGGCTCGCAAACTGCCCACTTGTCAACCATCAGGGCGAGGCCATTTTCAGTGGTTGCCCCTTCTCTTTGGAATCAGATCCCTTGGGAAGTTTGTGCCCTGTGAGATCTCCCAGCATTCCCTGGGGCATGCAAGGCTGCTTTTGTTTCATGAGCTTTTGGTTAATATCACAAACCGGGGAGCTGATCAGTCATTTTCATTTCTCCATCTATGCTTTAATTGGTTTTATTGTTCTATTTACTGTAGGTGTCCATATTTGTATTGTGTTTCTGTTGACGGTACTTTCAAAAGGTGTAAGCCACCCTGAGTCCCCTGTGGTGAGAGCTTGCAGGGTATAAATAAAATAAATAAACATACAAACATGCTGAAAGAAGACAATGCCTGAGGAGGGTGGAGCTTGGGAAGGATGTGACATCACTTCCAGGTCAGGTCATAAGAACATAACAACATAAGAGAAGCCAAATGTTGGATCAGGCCAGTGGGGGTCTAAGAAGGTCTCCTGATTTCTGTGGCAAAGACCAACCATTTTCCAGCCATATTTTCTCCCTCCAAATTTCTCGAGGGTGGGGGATTGGGGGAGAGGGCGGGCAAAAGGCAAGCCTAGTATGTGCCTGTAAATTAAAGCATCATAGTTAAGTACAGAAATGTGCTGTTAGTTGCAGTGTTCTCACAGTGTTGGAATCTAGTTTCATGTGCATTCCATCATGTGGTGATTGCACAAAAGTCAGGCCTGCTAGAACATTCTTCCATTTCAGAAATTCAGTGAGCATAGAAGGCTCAGGAAGGGAGGCTTTTTTTCTGCCATGGAGTCGGCAGCATCACCATTACAAGGAAAAAATATTTTCCCCTTCAAAAGAGACAGCAAGTACGTTGCTACCTGAGAAGACTGCGGTTGTTCACCTTTAGGAATACAGGCAGATGCAGTGTGCAGTGTTCAGTGTTCATCAGAAGAGAAATGGAAATCAGACATATTGGAAAGATGAGCCTCCAGACATTTACATTAGAAAAGTACTGGAGGAGTCTGGTTCCCGAAGCTTTTGCAAATACTTCAGAGTTATCTGCCTTTCAAGAACATCTGTTTTTGCGAGTCGTCTGGGCGGAATTTAATTTTGATGCAATGAAAGCAAGGAGACTTGGGGAAGATCTGTTGCTTTGCAGATTGCCCGAGAAGCCCACCGTCTCATACCAAACGGGCTGCGTCAGTGTTCGGACTGACTTATTTTTGAACGAGAAGAAAACGATGACTCCACGCTTTTAAACAATAGTTCGTTAGGGTTACCTGCATTGGGCCAGATACACTGATTGTGAAGTTATTTCTTTCTTCTGTCCTTTTGCTCTGGTTGCTTAAATGGAAGATGCCACTAGAACGCCAGGAGATCATTCAAGTGGAGACACAGGTTTAGCTGATGCTCACAAATGTTCGCCATACCAGTTGGTCACCATAACTGCTAGGGCTAACAGTAGGTTTCCATTTCACAATGATAGGGGAGGGCTGACAGCTCAGTGGTACAGCTAGGGTTGCCAGTCCCCAGGTGGGGCCTGGAGACCTCCTGGAATTACAGCTGATCTCCAGGTGGCAGGGATCAGTTCCCCGGAGAAAATGGCTTCTCTCAAGGGGTGGACTCCATGTTTTACCCCTTGAGGTCCCTCTCATCTCCAAACCCCACAGACCCTAGGCTCCACCCTCAAAGTCTCCAGGAATTCCCCAGCCTGAAGCTGGCAACCCTAAGTAGAGCATCTGCTTGGCATGCAGAAGGTCCCAGGTTCAGTCCTTGGCATCTTCAGTTAAAAGGATCAGACAGTAGGTGATGTGAAAGACCTCTGCCTAAAACCCCAAACAGCTGCTACCAGTGTTCCCTCTAAGCTGAGTTCGTGTGAGCTAGCTCACAGTTTTTTAGCCTCTGGCTCACACATTTTCACCTTAGCTCAAGAAAGATGGCTCCAGAGCAAACTAATGCAGTAGCTAAATCGCTCGCTCACAACTTTAATGCCAGTAGCTCACAAAGCTGAATTTTTTGCTCTCAAGGCTCCACAGCTTAGAGGGAGCATTGGCTGCTACCGGTTTGATTCCCAGTCTGATTAGACAATACTGACCATAGACAGTGGTCTGATTCAGTGTAAGGCAGCTCAATGTCTGCTCACATATGCGCTCATACATGGCTTCGATAAACCAGGATGGGGGATGTCCAGGAGCAATGGGGAGGAACTTTTTGGATGTTCTACCTACCCCCCAAAACCTTCCCCTTCCAGGATTCTATACACTCCCAAGGTAACTTCTCCTCTCCTCTTTTTAAAGTGAAGCTTAGCTCCTCTCAACATTTTGTGCCTCCAGAAGCATGCTCAATCCTCATCAGGAGGTTGTGGGGTATTGCTCCTTTTGGTTAATTTTCTGCACGTGTAGAAGACTTCTGGATTGTACAGATAGCCCCTCCCTTATCTGTGGGTGACCCCACTGTGCTTTCTTTCACTACTGGCACGAGCCATCCCGGTTTATTATGAGATATAGTGATGACACTTGATGCAGGTTTGGCGGCACACAGGACCACAAACAGCACAGACACCCCCCCCCCCAGCTTCTTTGTTTCCCTTCCATCCCTGTCTTCTCTGGAACCTCTGCTCTGGCACATCAAAAAGGTAGCTGTGCTTGATTGTTATTTTTTTAATTATTATTTTTAAAAGTATGTGTGTGAGCACGTGCACACCTGGAAGTCATGAGAGCCAGTTTGGTGTAGTAGTTAAGTGCGTGGACTCTAATCTGGGAGAACCGGGTTTGATTCCCCACTCCTACACATGCAGCTGCTGGATGACCTTGGGCAAGCCACAGTTCTGTCACAGCTGCTCTTGATAAAGGGCCGTCTCTGTCAGAGGTCTCCCAGCCCCACCTACCTCACAGGCTGTCTGTTGTGGGGAAGGGAAAAGAAAGGAGTTTGTAAGCCGCTCTGAGACTCCGAGTGAAGGGTGGGGTATGAATCCAATCTCCTCTCCTCCTCTCCATGTTGACCTCTGGTGACTGACCTATACTGGGGGCCTGGAGGATATTCAGAGATATTGTGTACTGGGTTCGTAGCATTCAAGAGTCAGATGACGACATAGCAAACAGCATTCTTTATTGGTACACAACTAAGCATGCCATACCTGCCGCGAAGGCCAACTTTATACAGTCCCCAGGACACACCCCAAAGCCCCATTGGTGGGTTTGAATTTCCCACCAGAGTTCTTATTGGAAGGCTAGTCGTGGCCTAGGATCCTTGACTCCTATTGTTTCCAGGAGTCACGCTCTGGCTGTATGCCACTGGTGCCATGTGACAGTCAGCGGACATAACAAGAGAGGTGGCTGAATAAAGCCTGCCCCCCTGTCCTCCCAACTGCTGGCATTCCAAGGAGGTCTCCCATCCAAATACTAGCCAGGGCTGACCCTGCTTAGCTTCCGAGATCTGACGAGATCGGGCTAGGCTGGACTATCCAGGACAGGGCTTCCATAAATCAAAATGGTGTAAATCTCCATAGTTCACACACGCTTCTCTGACAGCAGAATCCAGAGTCCCTTTTCTAAAACGGTGGCCGTTTTTCCACACTGAATCTCAGGCCACTTGGGATTCTGTGGGGCAGCTCGCATGACTCGAGTGGGAGGGAGGGAGTTGCTCACAGTCCATTCCCAACAATGATCCTTGCTGAGTTCCAAATAACAGATTTCTCTTTCTCCGGTAACAGCAGTCGGGAGGAGACTTGGATCGATATATCACTACGGGTGGCTACTGGGCTATTGTGTATTCAGCTGCAATTGGAGACAAGCTACAATTCTCATCAAATGAGGTTATTGGATTGAGGGCTGACTGAGCGATGAGCGCGCGGCCATGGAAAAGTGCAGGCCTGGGAGCATTCCGCTCGCTTGTCTGCTGCGCCATTATTACTTTCCCAGAAAGTCATTAGCATCTCCAGATCTGGAGGGGATAAATGCAAGCAGAAGGGAACAACGTCCGTGTAAGTCAGGCTGTACGACTTGTGATTCCCTGATTTGTACTCAGTCCACCCGTTCTGCGTTGTAGCCCAATGGGTCTCTCTCTTTCTCTCTCTCTCTCACGCACGTATGCACACACACAGGATGTGAAAGAGCCTCTGTTTTGCATGCAGAAGGTCAGAGGATCAATCCCTGGCATCTCCAGTTTAAAGAACTGGGAAGGAGGTGATGTGAAAGACCTCAGCCTGAGACCCTGGGGAGTTGCTGCCAGTCCGAGTAGAAAACACAGAGCACAATGGACCGAGGGTCTGATTCAGTATAAAGCAGCTTCATGTGTGGGGTGGGGGCTGTGGCTCAGTGGTAGAGCATTTGCTTAACGTGCTGAAGGTTTCAGGTTTACATGCAGGTTGCCATGGTGGCTCTTCCACATGCAGCCAGCTGGATGACCTTGGGTCAGTCACAATTTCTGTCAGAGCTGTTCTCTCAAGGACAGTTCTCAGGAGGGTCTCTCGGTCCCACCTTCCTCCCAGGGTGTCTGTTGTGGGGAGGGGGAGGGGGAGGGAAAGGAGATTGTAAGCCGCTCTGAGACTCCTTCGGGTAGTGAAGGGCAGGGTATAAATCCACTCTTCTTCTTGCCAGCAAGGCAGGATACAAATATAATAAATAAATAAAAATTCTTCTTCGTCGTCTTCTTCTTCTTCGTCTTCTTCTTCTATCATTGGCATCTCCAGTTGAAAGGACCAGATAGGAGGTGATATGAAAAACTTCTGCTTGAGACTCTGGAGAGTTGCAGCCAGTCTGAGTAGACAAGACTGATCTTGATGGACCGACGGTGTAATTCAGTACAAGGCAGCTTCAGGCATGTTCTAAGAAAATAAGAACATAAGAGAAGCCAATGTTGGATCAGGCCAGTGGCCCATCCAGTCCAACACTCTGTCACACAGGGGCCAAAAACACCAGGTGCCCTCAGGAGGTCCAGCAGTGGGGGCAGGACACTAGAAGCCCACCCACTGTTGCTCCCCCTCAAGCACCAAGAATACAGAGCATCCCTTGCCCCAGACTGAGAGTTCCTATCTATACCTTGTGGCTAATAGCCATTGATGGACCTCTGCTCCATATGTTCTCTCTCTGTTTTTACATATCATATAGATGATGGGCACATTTGGTAGATCACATGTTTTTGGGGTTACCAGCATCCAGGTGGGGCTTGGAGATCTCCAAGTATTACAGCTGATCTCCCCATTACAGAGACTGGTTCCCCTGAAGGCAAAGGTTGCTCAGAAGGGTGGACTCTGTGACATCCCACCCCTGACGATCTTCCTCCCCTCACCAGACTCTGCCCCTCCTAGGAGCCACCCCCAAACATTCTTGGTGGCATTCTATTTCATGCCATTGATTTAGATTTCTCTCAGGCTTCCCGTCTTAGTAAGCCTTTTAATGGTGGGGCATTTTTTATATCCTTTTTCTTGTAAAAAAATTTATAAAACTCATTTCTCAAAGAAAAGAAAGGAAAGGAAAGGAAGCAATATGGTGTACTCTCTACAGACTATTATACTCTGAGGGAACTGGCATGATAATTAATTAAATAGAGTTAATATTACCTGTAAACCCAAAGCACCCATCCCCAGGTGAAGCCGCCTCCAGTATCTCTGTGTGGTCCGTTGCTTCTTTATTGTTTAAGTTGGGTAACTGTTGCACCTCTGCACCCATCTGCAATAGGATCATTCAGTTGCTTCTTGTGACTCAGCCTAATTATGCATCCTCTGATGAGGCTGCCCGTCGCATCTCTGCAGAAGTCTGTTCTGGTAGGCATCAGTGTTCCCTCTAAGCTGACTCAGTGTGAGCTAGCTCACAGCTTTTTTAGCCTCTGGCTCACACATTGTTGCCTTGTTTCAGGAAGGATGGCTCCAGTGCAAACTAATGTATGCAGTGGCCAAATGGCTCGCTCAGAGCTTTAATGCCAGTAGCTCACAAAGTAGAATTTTTGCTCACAAGACTCCACAGCTTAGAGGGATCATTGGTGGGCATACCACCACACAGTCATGTGGCATACTCGGGACGGGGACTCGGGCAGACACACAGGAGTCTTCTTTGAGAATGGGCAATTCTTTCTTTTTACACTTTAAAAGAAAACGCTTTTGAGTGCGCTGGTGTAGTGTATGTTAGGGCGGGGAGCCTGAACAGAAATTTAGGAAGGGATGATGTAGTGATGAAAGTGGAGAGAGTAACCAAGGCAAAGCTATCTTAACCGCCCGCATTCTTTTTCTTTCCCTGGACTGAGAGCATGGAAACCATGAAGGCGCTATAGGACACTCAAAGCAAACAATGTTGTGTAGTTCTGATGAAAGACTGCTTGGGGCAATCTGCCCAGCGGGGTCTTTTATAACCTGAGGGGCTCCAACCCCCCCCCCCCTGTAATTTCAAGGGAAGATGTAATAACACTTGTCCTAAATTGAGCAGCAAAGTGCAGTGGATTTGATTGCGGGGACAGTGCTTTTCAAATAAAATTGAACCAAACAAAGGAAGTAACTGCCAAGTGTGCGTTTTGTAACAAAGCGCGGTTGGACTGCAACGCTTGCTTCCTTGCGCTTCTCTCTCTCTGCTGATGTTATTTAATTCAAAAAAATAAAACCAGTTGTAGGTGACTGATTCAAAGGTGAGCAAAAGAAAAAAATTATCCAACCCAGCAAATATATCGTAAGGCTTTCTGGAATTAATAGCCCCCTTCCCCAATTAATGCTCGATGCTGCAGTTTGCAAAGATACATACATTACCCCACTCGCAACTTGCCGAATCAGTCTATTTTATTTTTAAAATTCTGTTTTGATATATAAAAAAGAAAGAAAGAAAATAGCTAGAAATGGGAAGAATACATTAGCGGGCGGGGGGAAGAGCCTCATAATTAACACAGGAAGATGGCAGAGATTAGTTTAAAGGCCTGTAGCTTTGTATGTGACTAATTATGCTCTCAGCCAAATAATGTTTTCAGACAGTGACATAATAGAGCTACCAAACGACTGTGTATAATTTCCCAAGGCACGCGGCACGCATGAATTAGGCAGGCAGTCAAAGAGAACAGTAATCAAGTTTGAAATATTCCTTTAATAAAATGTGTTTGCCAGATTAAAATACACACACATATATTCCTCCCCCCCCCCAAAAAAAACCCCCTAGAATACTGGAGAACTAGACGTTTCTTCCCTTTCCCATCCCCGGCCACATCCTTGTCATCCATGTGGCTTCATTAAGCAAGCTCCGTTTGTTGAATGAGACGAATTCCCAGTATAGTGGACATTTTGGTCAATTTATTCAGTTTCAATATAAGAAATCCCAGGTGCCGAACACAGGAAGCTGCCCGATATTGAATTAGACCTTTGGTCCATCACGATCAGTATTGTCTACTCAGAGCGGCAGTGGGTCTCCAGGGTCTCAAGTAGAAGTCTTTCACATCACCTCTTGCCTGGTCTTTTTAAACGGAGACGCTGAGGATTGAACCTGGGACCTTCTGCATATCAAGCAGATGCTGTACTGCTGAGCCACATCCCCTCCTCTTTCTTTAGGAAGGGGGGAAATGCATATATTCAAAAGAGGCAAGAAGAGTCTTGAATGGGGGTTCTAGCGGCCAGAGCTAAGACCTTTTGCTCTCTGCATGATTATGGATGTTCACCAGAAAAGCGACCCATGCTAATGACACCTGAGAGCCAGCCTGGTGTAGAGGTTAAGAGCGGCAGACTCTAATCTGGGAGAACTAGGTTTGATTCCCCACGCCTCCACATGCAGCCAGCTGGATGACCTTGGGTCAGTCACAAGTTCTCTCAGAGCTGTTCTCTCAAGGGCAGTTCTCTCAGAGCTCTCTCAGCCCCACCAACCTCACAGGGTGTCTGTTGAGGGGAGAGGAAGGGAAGGTGATTGTGAGCTGCTCCAAGACTCCTTCAGGTAGTGAACAATGGGGTATAAATCCAATCTCCTCCTCTTCCTCCTCCTCCTCATTCTTCTTCTCCTCCTCCTCCTCCTCCTCCTTCTTAACACTATAACCAAACATACTGGGATCCTGCCAATGGAGTACACGCTACGTATCAGAAAGGTCTCAGTTCTGTTATTTTTCCCCTACGAGTTTTCTAGCGGGCCTCAGGCAAGCCATGAGCTCTTTCAGCCTTGGCCCTGCATACGGAATACAGAACTGATTAAATGATTACATTAATGTGTGCAAAGCTCTTGGACATGCTATGCAAATACCAAGCATTATGAATGCAGGTGGCCAGAAGGGAGGACCGCGGCTTACTGACTCGGGAATTGTCAGGGCAAAAAACAAGGAACCAATGGGGATTTACCAAGCCTGGTAAAGCCTGGCCCGTCTCCTTCCTCTGAGCAGCTTCTAGCTTGAATGTTCTCTTACTGGCTGGTGGGGATGCTTGAAGTTTCCCAACAAACCTGTGAGGTAACAGCCAGCCTTCTGCCTTCTTTCATAGATGTGGCTGTGTCAGTTTGGTGTAGTGGTTAAGTGTGCGGACTCTAATCTGGGAGAACCGGGTTTGATTCCCCACTCTTCCACTTGTACCTCATGGATGACCTTGGGCAAGCCATAGATCTGTCAGAGCTGTCCTCTCAAGGGCAGTCCTCAAAAGAGCTCTCTCAGCCCCACCTACCTCACAGGGTGTCTGTTGTGGGGAGGGGAAGAGAAAGGAGTTTGTAAGCCGCTCTGAGACTCCGAGTGAAGGGTGGGGTATAAATCCAATCTCTTCCTCTCTTCTTCTGGTCCCCCTGGCCTGACTAACAGTATTTACAACAGTAGTTCTCAAACAAATTCCTAGAAACCCTTGTCAGCCCACTCAGATGGAGGCAGGGATCCCCCACTTCCGGGCCCCACCCCAGCCACCAATCAGCTGGCCGGTGGGAGGACTTACTAGGAGAGAGATGGAGGCCCAGGCTACATCGTCTGCACTGGTCCAGCAAACACCGGAAGTGACATCACCCCTTTGACGACGTCTGGGTGATGCTCTGGTATTTGGGCAAAAACTCTATGGTAGATGCCATTTTGCCTAAATACCAGAATGTCACCATGACATCACATCCTGCTCCTGGTAAGTTCTGGTAACCCTACCTTGATTCCTCCCAAAGGTCCTTAAACAAGGAGATTGACAAGCTCTTCTTAAACACAGTTGTCACCAGTGTTCCCTCTAAGCTGAGTTCATGTGAGCTAGCTCACAGTTCTTTAGCCTCCAGCTCACACATTTTTGTCCTAGCTCAGGAAGGATGGCTCCAGAGCAAACAAATTTATGCCATAGCCAAATTGTTTGCTCACAGCTTTTAGTGCCAGTAGCTCACAAAGTAGAATTTTTGCTCACAAGACTCCACAGCTTAGAGGGAACATTGGTTGTCACCATCACTGATCAGCTACAACAGAAGCTACAGTGGAGTATTGAGCCAGTGTGGTATAACCAGTGTGGTATAGTGGCTATGAGATATTAGGATCTGGAAGCCCCAGGTTCAGATCCCTGCTGTGCCATTGAAACATTCTGGGTGGCCTTGGGACAGTCACACACTCTCAACCTAACCTACCTCCCGGGGTTGTTGTAAAGATAAAATGGAGGAGAACAATGTAAGCTCCTTTGGGTTCCCATTGGGCATCATGATGTGGTATAAATGAAGCAAATAAATAAATAAATAAATAGGGTGTATACGAACAGGCTCATGGTTAGTCCTGAAAGCCTAAACTTTGCAACCCAAATAGATCAAAAGCATATTCCCAACAGTACTGTGCAGCTCCCAGAGATCCCACAGCTGACTGGCCACAGTTCGGCAGGACACCAACCGACGAGGAAAGGGTTCCTCAAACTAATCAAGTAGTTTGCAGCTGACTTAGAGAGCCAGTTTGGTGTAGTGGTTAGGAGCGCGGACTCTAATTTGGGGAACCAGGTTTGATTCCCCACTCCTCCACATGCAGCTGCTGGTGTGACCTTGGGTCAGTCATAAGTTCTTTCAGAGCTGTTTTCTCAAGGACAGTTCTCAGGAGAGCTCTCTCAACCCCACCCACCTCACAGGGTGTCTGTTGTGGGGAGGGGAAGGGAAAGGCGTTTGTAAGCCGCTCTGAGACTCCAAGTGAAGGGCAGGGTATAAATCCAATCTCCTCCTCCTCCTCCTTGCAACTCTGTAGGGTTTTCAAGGCAAGAGCTGTTCAGAGGTGCCTGTTTCTACATAGTGACCCTGGACTTCCTTGGTGGTCTTCCATCCAAGTACTAAGCAGGGAAGCACTGTGGCTCAGTGGTAAAGCATCTGCTTGACAGGCAGAAGGTCTCAAGGTTCAATCCTGGGAATCTCCACTTCAAAAAAAATCCAGGTTATTGGTGGTGTGGAAGTCCATCCCGAGACTCTTGAGAGCTGCCCCCAGTCTGAGTAGACAATACTGACCTTGATGGACCAATGATCTGATTCCGTATAAGGCGGCTTCGTGTATTCATGTGATACCCGCTTATGTCTGTTCTTACCTGCACTGAAAGTGTACCCATGTCTCTGACCCTTCTAGCTTCCAAAGAATCACAATAGGCCAGGGACCTCTGACCCCCAGGGGAAGATTACACTCTACACAGAACAACTTGATGGTAGTTCCTAGCCCTAGAGACATCTGGCTGTCCTCGACCACAGCTAGGGCCTTCTCGGCCCTGGCCCCGACCTTGTGGAACTCTGCCCAATAAGAGGATCTCATGCAATTCCGCAGGGGCTGTAAGGCAGAGATGTTCCACCAGGCATTTGGTTGAGGACAGCGATGGCTTACATCATGGCTGGCACCCTTCCCGGACCTCTGTTCGCTGAAGGATTTAATTCCTCCTCCATATACCCATGGGGCACTCACAGGCTGGAAATGTAAGGTGGCCAAGCTCCAGGTGGCACCTGGGGATCTCCCACTATTATATTTGATCTCCAGACAATCAAGATCAGTTCCCCTGGAGAAAATGGCTGCTCTGGAGGGCGGATGCTATGGCATCATACCCCGCTGAGGTCCCTCCTCGCCCCAAATCCCACCCACTCCTGGCTCCACCCCCAAAATCTCCAGGTGTTTTCCAACCCAGAGCTGGCAACCCCATGGAAATGGGAGGGAACCTTAAAACTTCGCCACTTGATTTTTAATTATTGAATTACGTATGTTGTAAATGATTTTTATGGTTTTTATGGTTTTGACTCTGTACATCGCCTAGAGCCCCACAATCATGGGGATTAGGCGATCCAATAATGTAAATAAATAAATAAATGGCTTGACGGGACTCTATTCGCTGGCGTATTTAGCCTAATAGTTCATCAGCTTGGAATTTATGGAAGGTCCCACTCCCTGGTCCACGAACTGCCCACCTTGATTTAAAAGAGCAAGGGCTCTCTCAGCAGTGCCTCCCCATCCTGTGGAACCAGCTGTCTGAAGAGGTGTGTGCTGTGTGGGACCTCCCTAGGTTCCGCAGGGCATGCAAAGCTGCTCTTTTTCTGGTGGCCTTTGGGTGGTTGTGATCTGCTGGGCAGCTGGTAAATTAAGTTTCAGCGGTGTCTTCACCATCCACACATCTTAACCCGCTTGACAGTGGGTAGATTTCAACTGGGATAGATTTTTAAGCATTTTAGATATTTAAAAATTATTTATTGTATCTTTTGTACTGTTTTATCGGGTGTGTTTTGTGTGCTGTTAGACACTTTGAGACCCATTCTGGGGAGAAGGAGTGGGATATAAATTTCATAAATAAATGGTTAATCCGTACCTAAATGCTGGAATTTCTTGTCTCCCCACTTTCTGTGGCATGAGATTGGATAACTACTAGAAGGTAGAGGTAAAGGTTTCCCTTGCTCGAAAGCCGGTCGAATCCAACTTGTGGGGGCAGTGCTCATCTCCGTTTCCAAGCCGAAGAGCCAGCACTGTCCAAAGACGTTTCCATGATCATGTGAATGGTATGACTAAACAGCAAGGCACAAGGAATGCTGTTACCTTCCCACCAAAGCGGTACCTATTTATCTACTTGCAATTTTTTGATTTTGAACTGCTAGGTTGGCAGGAGCTGGGGCCAGAGACGGGAGCTGACTTCGTTACGCAGCACTCGGGTCTCGAACTGCTGAGCTACTGACTTTCTGGTTGGCAGCTCAGCATCGTAACTACCATACAGGAGGTATAAAACAAACCGCATGCATTTCACAGTCATTAGTTTTGCTAAACAAAATCTACTTACCATGCAACTTTGCCAGAGAGACAAGGGACTTAAATTGTGCGGCCTTTTTGCAGCCTATTTCTGCCTCTCCAGAGGAACCAAAATAGGTCTATGCTTTCACATTTTCAAGATCCCAAGTAATTATCTTTGGAATATTAATTGGAGGGGGCCTACACATTCCCCTGGCCTGTGATGGACATGCATTGCTTCAGGCATGAACCATAATTGACAAGTCCTCTTGGATACATTCTTCTTTCGCTAGTTTGACAGGACACTGTTTTTGGCTCTCTGTATGCGTTTTTTTTACAGAGCATAAGAGTCCAGGGTGGGAGGGAAAGTCATCTGCGACTCATTTTGTCATACCTCTAAGTGGCATAGAAATGTTAATTCTGTGCTTGGACTTCCTCTGTGTATGTGTGTGGGTGATTCCACCTCCTGAGGCAGCCATTTTGTCTTGGCCTCCTGAAGAAGCCATTTTGGGGTTACACCCACCACCCTGTATCAGAATTTCAAATCTGCCCATGTGGTTAAAAAGGCTGGGGGGCCCTGAGATGGGGAATGGGAGTCAACAGAGGGTCCCTAGGAGGGAAGGAGCTGCAGGCGGTAGGTCTCAGAGAGTGTCCAGGTAACGGCACCCAGTTTGGTGTGAGAGCCAGTTTGGTGTGGTGGTTATGAGTGGCGGACTCTAATCTGGAGAACTGGGTTTGATTCCCTACTCCTCCACATGCAGCCAGCTGGGTGACCTTGGGCCAGTCACAGTTCTCTCAGCGCTGTTCTCTTAAGAGCGGTTCCAGAAAGAGCTCTCTCAGCCCCATTTACCTCACAGAGGCTCGTTCTGAATTGGCTTTTCCCTCCGTTGTTTTACAAAACCCACATTGGAACAGAAATTCCCCTCTGCATTGCCTGCTGCTTAGGGTTGGCAGCTTTCTTTCAGCTTCCATCCTGTGATCTCTCTCTTTGGTTTGCAGTCTCCAGGTGGGGCCTGGTGATCTCCCGCTTTTACAACTGATCTCCAGCTGACAGAGATCAGCTCCCCCTGGAGAAAATGGCTGCTTTGAAGGGTGGGTTCTGTGGCGTTGTACCATGCTGAGGCCCCTCCCCTCCCCAAACACGCCCTCTCCTGGATCCACTTCCAAAATCTCCAGGTATTTTCCAACCCAGACTTGGCAACCCTACTTTCACTTCCTCTGATCACTGGTTTTACAGTACCCTCCACACTAGATGCCGATTTCTTCCTTTGATCATCGGGTTTTATGGTACCTTCTGCATCAATTTATGGCCATTCAGGGGTGACTTTGCAGTCAGTATGGTGTTTCCCCGAAGTATTAGAATATTGTTTTGAGTGGCACTTTTCCCTCCGGTTGAGAAAATGTGGAGCGAATGCTAGATGCAGAATCGCCCAGGGTGTCTGTTGAGGGGAGAGGAAGGGAAGGAGATTTTGAGCTGCTCTGAGACGCCGAATGAAGGGCGGGATATAAACCCAACCTCCTCCTACTACTACTTCTTGGACCATAACTATCAGTGGTGTGGTTGGGCCAAATTTAGAAGGGTTGGTCACAACCACAATGAACAGTCTGATTCCTGCCCTCTCCCTAAATGTGTCTCCTCACAAAACACAAACCATTATCTTTGCAACAGGTGAACAGGAAGGAAAAGCTTTTTCAAATTTCTTTCAGCAGCATGTTGCTCCTGCAATCTGTCACTCGGTATAGATTCTTTCCATTATTTATTCAGCACCGTTTACATCTCACCTGTAAATTCAATAAGATGTCAACAGTGTTACAAAAAAACAAAAAACACCTCGACAACAAAACCCCCCCCCAACCCTTTGCTGAAGTAATAAGGCATTACTGACTGGCTAAACAACAAATGGAAAGTGCTTTTTAAATAACAGTAATTTGGGTCTCTACATGATTCCCCCCCCCCCCCAAACCATGATAACAATATAGAAAGAAATAATAATTCATTTATGAATCCGAGAAATATCAAATCTGGCTGTTTACTGGCAACAAAACCATTTTATTGTATGATAAAAACTCTCGGTCAACTGAGGGCTCACAAAGAAAAATGACAGACCATATTGATTTGTAAGATGCTGGTTCAGTTCAGGCCGCTTTCTCACTTGACTCTGGTTTTCTTCACACGTGCTCGCCGGGCTGCGTGTGAATCCCTGTGCCATTACCCCATGCAACTCTAGGATGTGTATGTGCATACTGCAGTTGCATATTGCCCGTGCTGTTGGTCTTCCCCACACATTTGGTGTTCTGCTAGCAGAAAAGGTGCCAGCTTGGTAGGAAAGACAACCCATACAGTGGCCCCATATGGGTGGCTGATGGGTCGTAAGTTAGTCTGTGCTGAGTGTGGGCTCAGATTTCTCAGATGAAGAGCTACCCGCTAGCCCTGAGCCGGTAACTGAACACAAGCAGTTTGCTGTGATATAGTAGTGTTAACTTTGCGGAGTTAAAGAGCATGATCAGACAGCAACTTCTGCCTTCTGTTCCCCAGTCATCGACACCCCTTGTTGCCCCACTTTGGAAGTGGAGTAATCAGGCACCAGAGGAAGTCTGGTGTTTATGAATCCCAGTGCTTCCACTCTGATTTCCTGGACATCTGAACTCTCCTGCTGTGAAAGGAATCCAGAAAGAAAGTCTGAACCTGCAGATCCGTTTCCACCACTGCTTTTTGGAATGCAGGTGGGTGCATATGCTTATGCACCTACCTGCATTAAAACAAAAATGGCTGGGCAGTGCACTCCATGGTTGAGGCCACCAGACTGACCAGCAGATGAGCACGTGGGGAAACCGCCTCAGGGTGTGCTGTCTGGTTGGTCTGCCCTGCAACACTTTAAACCGGTGCAATCAGAGGTGTGCCCAGATCACGGCAAACCTCCAGTGTGACCGCAGCCTTGGTTTGCCCATCCATCCCATTCAATTTTGTTGCAGTTGCCTAAGACAAAGCTTGGCAAACCGGGGCCTATGGCCTATTTTGTTTGGATCCTACCAATTTTTAATCACCCATCATTTATCTTGTAAGAATGAGAGTAATGTCTTCAATGTTTATGAAACCATGGACTTTCCTGGATTTCATGGCCCCTGCTGTTTATCATTCTCACCCCATAGCCTCTTGTATAAATATCTTCCTGATGGTGAAGTCTAGTCTGTAAAAGTTTATGCTGGAATAAAACCTTCTAAGAAGAAGAAGAGTTGGGGTTCAGACCCCGCTTTTCTCTGCCCTAAGGAGTCTCAGAGTGGGTTACAGTCGGCTTCCTTTCCTCTCCCCACAACAGGCACCTTGTGAGGTAGGTGGGGCTGAGAGATTTCTGAGAGAACTGTGAGAGGCCCAAGGTCACACAGCTGGCTTCATGTGGAGGAGTGGGGTATCACACCTGGTTCTCCATATTATAATCCATTGCTCTTAACCACTATACCACACTGGCTTTGTTGTTAGCCTTTAAGGTGTCACAAGACCTTAATTCTGTACTTGGGTGTTACGGCTCTCTTTTGGATTTGGCGTGTAATATCCTGGCTATGCATCTCAGTGAGAAAGTCCATGCTCTGCATGCAGAAGAGGGTTCCCTGGTTTAATTCATGGTATTTCCAGTTAAAACAGTTTCGTTCTGTGAGAACCTGGAGACTCATTGGGACTCAGAAAGGCAATACTGAGCAAAATAGACTGATGGACTGACCTGGAATTTGGCAGCTTCCTCTGTTCAGCTCCCTCTGATGATAATCATTGGAAGAGAAATATTACCCGGCTGCCATTCCTCAAGAAGTTTCTCTCGATCCAAAACTCGTCACCAGGAACAGTCAGCTAACGAATCCAACTGTGAAATGTTTCTGTCATGTCTGATGAATAGAATTTATCAGAACTCATGCAGTGGGCTGTTCAGGAGGCGGTGCAATTATTTTGTCACCCTCTTGCGGCTGATAAATATGTCAATATGAGGACTGCGTTGGGATGGTTATGACTAATGATGGACACGAGGAGGGGGCACTGCCAAGGCGCATTTCAGTGTGGTTTTTATACGGAATTATTTTTCTAGGTCACATTGGCAGACATCTGGAGGTGAAGAAATGATTTGTTTAAATATGTAATTCTGTTGTAGCCATTGCCGAAACACTACATGAAACTATAATATGTTCAGTGAGTGCATCTCCCTGAGAATTTTTTTTAAAGATGAACTTGAAATCTGTAGCTGATGTGAATTTAAGCAGGATGCAGCTGTTAGCTTGTGAAGCTGCCTTAGACAAAATTTAAACATGGGCCCAACCAGCTTAGTACTGACTATCCTGCTTAGCAGAGGCTCTTTGACATCTTGGGGAAAGGAAGTCTTTCTCAACATGTGCACCTAAGCCATGTTCTCTGCCAGGCCCGTAGCCAGGATTTTGTGGCTTGTGGGGCAAATCTTTTTCCTCGTGGGGCTGAAGTTTTCTCAGTTCAGAAAGAAAAGCATTTAGCCAATGAAAGCTGTTACCAGGACAGATCTCTGAACTGCAAGCTGTCAACCACTTTAGATGACAGTTCTCAGCTGCTGCAAGTTAATCACTTCTGCCAGCCTAAGCAAGAATTCTGATAACAAGGCAGCAGGTGGGGTGATGACTTTTATAGTCAAGAAAGCTAACACTTAGGCAGAAAAACTCTCTTAAAGGAGACCAGTTTCTTGACACAGAGTTAGAAGGGATCCTTGAGGTAACCTACAATCCACTGGCTCAGTGTGGGAATTAGTCAACTACAGCACCCCATTTTGCTTAAAGGAGCACACACCTTTAAAAAATGTTTGCAAATGGCTGAAAAAAAGCATTTACAGGAGAAATTCTTGTGGGGTGGTGCCTTTAAGAAAAGGGGCAGAGCCCCCCAAAAGCCCCACTGGTAGCTATGGGCCTATTCTCTGCCACAGAATCAGAGCCCCTCTCTAATAGAATTCTTGTGGAATTCTAAAGTTTGTGGGATTCTAGTGGAATTCTAAAGTTTGTGAAAGATGAGAATGGAATTCATTCATTCATTCACTGAATCAATTTATACCCCGCCCTCCCCACCGAAGCAGGCTCAGGGTGGCTTACATGAAAGTCAGACAGATTAAAAAAACAACAATTTTAAAACAGTCATAAAAAACCCACGCTATTATATTATCTACGCACAAAGTGAAGGGCTCCTATGAAGAATGAGTCAGATTGGGTAGTGCTGGCCTCCTTGAACTAATCCACAAGCCAACCAGCCAGCCAACTGCACCTTTCCATTTCTTTGCATTGTTGCTTATTGCTTCTTTTCCTTTCTCCTCTGTCACTCCATCTTTCCTCTGGGTCTAACCATATTTCTTCCCCCGTTTTTTCCAGATTTTAAATGCAGCTGTGAAAAGCACAGGATACCCATTGCAAGATAAGGCAGCGACCTTAACATCCCACTCTAGGCCAAGGTACCTGACAGAACACCTCATCTTGCTGCCCACCTGACAGAATACCTCATCAACCTGCCCACCAACTGAGATCTTCATCAGAGGTTAGGTGAGTGGGCACCAAGGACAGGGTCTTTTCTATAATAGTACCCAAGCTCTGGAACACTCTCCCGATATAGCCTTACTTGGCTTCAAATTTATAAGCTTTTAGATGCCAGGAAAAAGTGGGGAGGGGCCATGGCTCAGTGGAGGAGCCTCTGCTTGGTATGCAGAAAGTCCCAAGTTCAATCCCCGGCATCTCCAGTTAAAAAGGACTAAGCAGTAGGTGATGTGAAAGACCTCTGCCTGAGACCTTGGAGAATCATTACCAGTCTGAATAGACAATGCTGACTTTGATGGACCAAGGGTCTGATTCAGTTCAAGGGAGCTTCATGATTTTGAGTTCCCAAGGCTTTTAGATTCCTCCTCCCCTGTTTTATGAATCGAGTGGACTGTCCTGCTTTTACCCCCTGGCTCTTTTTACAGGCTTTTCATGGTTTTTATTTTGTTGAACAGTGTGATGGAAGTGATGTGGTTTTTGTTTGTTTGTTTTTTGCATTTTTCTCTGGTTTTTCTGCTATCTTTTTCCCATTATGCTATTTTTAAAAAATGTATTTATATGTTTTTCTAGCCTACTTTTCTCCCCACTGGAGCTTCAAAGTAGAAGAAACATAAAATGTCATTTAGAAAAATGAAAGAATAAACAGCACGATTCCAACTCCTGGGCTGGTTCTGAAAACACTAGGCTGGATCACTCGTGGTCACAGGAGCAAGCCACGAGCCCTTTGGCCAAGAGCAGAAGGCTTGTACTGTGATCAGGTTTAAATACCAATAACAGGAAGGGAAACTGAAGCTCATTCCAGTTCTTATTCACCTATCAGTCAAGTTCCCAAGAATCTCCCTTGCAAATATTTATATGGAATCAGGGTATAAACATTTCCAGTGAATAAACAACCACCTGATTTCTCAATCATATCTCCCCACCCCCACATAACTCTTCTGAGCATATATTTGAATTCTCCAAATAAATGGTTAATTCTTAGCACCGATTACATCTGAGACCATTGGAAAACCAAGCAGCTGAGACTTCCCCAAGATCCCATGATGTATAAGCTGGGTTTAGCGTACCACGCTTCAGTGCCCTTGTATCTAATAATCAAATGGCTGATCCAAATCTCACTTGAGTTCATTTTGCTCTGGGTTTTTACAGTGTCATAGACATAGATCTGGTTTGGGATATGGACTGCCCTGAAAATTGGTTGCGATAAGAGATAATGTAGAAAGTATTTTCGGAAGCGTGGATTGCATGCTCCGTCCACTCAGATCCATGTGAGGAAACTGAAGCATGCCATTTCACCAACTGCAATTCCTACTGATTTCACTGAGGCTTATACCGGCGTAAGCGATTGTGCAACCATTTGGAACATGATTACAATTATCTGTTGCACTATAATTTGTTGTGGACTGGATATACTTTCATGAATGGCTTCCACTGAAAAGCATTTATTGACCAGTTCTGGAAGAACAGCCATATTAGTCTGCCCTGGCAAAAACAAATGAATGAATAAGTAAAAGATTGATGCTACACTGAGGAACAAAACCCCCACATTCCTTCCATCATGGAACTCCTCAGCAGAATTTGGGGTCCCAGAAGATCCTTCATCCAGGCATTGACCAAACCTTGACTTTCTTCCTCTCAAGAGGGCTGCCACATCCTGGAAGCCCTATACATACTGTCTTTAGTTCTGTGACGGGAATAAAGTGGGATAGAAATATACTTTTTTGAGTTTCTCTCTCTTGGCACCCCATGTGAGATCTTGACTTGTTCTAATAAGATAATCAACAAAGACTACAGTCTAGTAAGATAACTAACCTAGACCTGAAATCTCATCCATCTCCAATAAACTCCAAGTTGGCAGTCTGACTTAAAAAAAAAAAAAGCTTGGGTACAATCATGGCCCAGACCTGGGTGGTTTAGACTAGCCCAGTCTTGTCAGATCTCAGAGGCTAAGCATGGTTGACCCTGATTAGTACTTGGAATGGAGACCACCAACGAAGTCCAGGGTTGCTATACAGAGGCAGGTAATGGCAAACCTTGGAGGAGGACAGATTGGCAAAATGAAGTGCAAGGGAAGAGGTGCAAAAAGGCCTGGGGCAAGTTGTTGTGGGGCTTTCTGTTCGCACTGCTTGGAGTGATGCGGGACCATACTAGGGAGGAGGCAGAATAAAGCGTTCACCCTGGCTGTGCACGGATTTGGTCCATTTTGCCAACCTGCGCATAGGCAGGATCCCGTGGCTGGGAGCTTTAACTCCATGAACCAGAAGCATCCCTGTGGGCGGTTGTGTGCTCAAGTGCACAGCACACATGGGAAGTTATGCCGAATCAGTGGGTTCACATTACCGGTGCTGCTTATAATTGCAGCTTATTTGCATCCACACTTCCAGGAAGCGGGAACAACACGCACCCAGATGGCTTGACACTGTTTTCACCTTTTTAAAGCGGGATGAAAACACTTCAGGATGGGGTGAGTATGGCACGGGAACGCCAGACTGCTGTGGCTGTGTGAATGGGCTCTCTTAATCCGCTTGCAAAATGTGCCTATATCGGGCCAAACTGCCAGTCTGAACTCGGCCCTCTTCTGTCCACCTCTTGCCTTGAAAACCCTATGGGGTTGCCATAAGCCGGCTGTGACATGACAACAGTTTCCACCACCACCATAAATGATTGTGAGATCAGGAACTGCGTGGCCTGCGAGGCTGAACTATTCACCGTGTTACTGTTTTTGTTTCCATTTGGTTGCTTATGTATTAGCAATTAGAAAGCCGTAAATGTGGAAGCTGTGAATGATCACACAAGCCCATGATCTCACAAGCCCATGGTGCTAAATTTAAAAATGGCCAATGCATGTATTTACCATTAGCAATTTCCATTTGGAACAGCAACATCACACCTATGTACAGAAAACAGACTGGGGAAAAGACTCCGCCTGCTCCTTCCCCTACGGTGCATCTCTAATGATGCCTTATCTGTGGATTGAAAAGTGTCGATGGCGAATGAAATCTGCAGAACAGATTAAACCAGAAAGCATAGTTACTGCACCCCATTAAAAGCTTAATGTTAGCATATGTTCTTCGGAATTTGCGCCGTGTGTCAAGCACTGTGGGCAATCACGTAATGGTTTAAGGGGAGGGGGGGAATTCGTTTTCTCACGAATCGCTGTGAAATGTTCTACACGAAAGAACGACGGGTCTCATTTTGCTCAGAGGATGAATGATTTGTCATGCCGAGATGTCCATTAGATCTCAACCATTGCTAAGGATGCTAAGGGTAATAAATCATCATTCAGTGTTGAATGAAGAAGCAGCACCTTTCTCCATTGGGTTGTTCCGTCATAATCATGATAAATGAAAAGCCCTGGACAGGTGGATTTTAATAGGCATACACATGCATTTTGGATTAATTAAATTATGTTTGTCGATGCTGATCCCCCACCCCCATCCCCAATCCCAGCAGCTTGCAGCTCTGTGAACTGGAAATGAGTGTGAAAAATGTGAAGATATTAGACATGTTAACAACCGCTTAAATACAAAACCCTGACCTCCAAATAGCGTCCATTTAATAAAAATGACTGGCAGAAATGTCTGTGTTTCGGCAGATAAGAAATGTTCTGAAGGGGATATCAACTCAGCCAGTATCAGCATTCAAACTGGAAGGCTACTGATAAGAACACAAGGACATAAGAAGAGCCCTGCTGGACTAGACCAGTGGTCCATCTAGTCCAGCATCCTATTTCACACAGTGGCCAACCACTTCCTCTGGAGGGCCAGCAACAGGGCATAGAGGCTGAAACCTAACCATGATGTTGCCTCCTCACTCTGGGATTCAGAGGTTCAATGCCTCTAAATGTGGAGGTTCCCCTCAGTCACTGTGGCTAATAGCCACTGATAGACTTATCCTCCATGAATCGGTCTAATCCCCTTTCAAAGCTGTTTATTCCTGATCTATGCTGTGGTGCTCCTTGTGCTATGGAAAAGGTGCATACAGTCTCTTTGCATCTCCATATGGTAGCACCATGCTAAGACATCCCATAAATTCCTTCCTCCTGACCAGGGATGGGTAGATACGTTTTCTAGAACAGGTCTACTTATTTGCTTGGACAATGCTTTGTTCTGGCCTTCTTTCTCTTGTCTCCAACAGTCTTGCTGTCAGTTCACTGACCAATTGGTTATTCTCTCAATTTGGAAGCCATTTCCCCAACCATGTTGGTTTCTTAATCCTATATTTCCATCCTTCCCTGCAGTCCAGATCTTTTGGCTCAAACTCTAGTTTACAATGCCCTCTGCTTTCTCATTGGCTGTATTTGAAATAGGGGCTCATAATGCAAACCCTAACAACTAAAAAAACCTCACCCCATTTTGTAAATCCAGACCGGACTCTGTTGGAAGGGGGGGGGGACTAAAATGGGTGGGGCATTGCTCTTTGTTGCTACCCAGCTTTTCCTGCTAGTTCACCTGTTTCTGAAGTTACAAAATCTTACTCTTGGGAAGGGGAATAAATAAAATAACTGCAGGGTGGGGTGGGGGAGCTGATTAGACAGAAAAGATAGATTTCTGAGTCTTATCTTGCCTATAATTACAGTTCCCATTTTCTGCCTAGGATTATGGGATTTGTAGTTTCTTTGATTTAGAAAGCAGATGAAACTCCAATCCCGTCCTCTCCAGCAGGAAATGATGACTGAAGAAGATTAGTTTTCTTACTAAAAGAAAGGCTTCAGATGTCTCTGGTTCTCTTTCTAATGAGTTGACCACCCTGGCAATTACTCCCTTCCTGTTCCGAAATTAAGGGCTTTATTGCTCAGAAAAGGGAGGGAGGCTGGTGCCCATTATTTGAGGAGGTGGTTATCTGTTTGTCTGATGTCCTTTTCAAGCACTTGAAAACTCCCTAAGACTTTTCAAACATTAGACTGGATTTGGGGGGGGGGGATCCCTTGGGGAAACTTCATCCATAACTACCTCTAAATCTGCCCCAGCATTCCCTCCAACGCTGGTCCCAATCTTGTCAAGACTCACATGAAATTGGCTTCTGTGCTGTGGCCCACGTATCTGAAGAAGCAAACTGTGACTCACAAAAGCTTGTGTTGGAATAATCATTGACAGTCATCTATAGCAAACTATAGCTCACTGGCACCTTATCGATCAGCACAAATACCCCTTTTGCAATCTTCCTGTGCCCTTAAATTAAGAAGAACACATGAAGCTGTCTGATACTGAATAAGACCATCAGTCCATCAAGATCAGTTTTGTTTACTGAGACCTGTGGTAGCTCTCCAAGGTCTCAGGTGGGAGACTCTTGCATTACCAATGACCTGATCCTTTTAACTGCAGATGGTGGGAGTTGAACCTGAGGCCTTCTGCATGCAAAGCAGATGGTCTCCCATTGAGCCACAGCCCTTCCTCTAAGATGCTGTCTTTCTGCCCATCATGGTGGTTCACATGTCTAAAACATCAGCAAACCCCAACAGATCACTGAAACAGCAACTAAAAGCTTAGCAAAATAATATCAGCATAGAAATGGAGTTTTGTTCAGCAGCAGCACACACAAAAAACATCTATCCTAAACTAGGATTGCCAGATCCAGGTTGGGAAACTCCAGAAGATTTGGAGATGGAGCCTGGGGAGGACAGGCCACTCAGTGGAGTACAAGGCCACAGTATCCACCCTCCAAAGCAGCCATTTTCTCCAGGGAAACTGATCTCTGTAGTCTGGAGATGAGCTGTCATTCTGATGGGTCCCCAAGTCCCTCCTGGAGGCTGGCATCCCTACACCTACCACCTCAAAGTCTGGATTTTTAGAAAGACTAAGCTAGAGAGGATTCTGAATTTTGAAGGCTATTTGTTTTTATTTGATGCTTCTTCCTTGTGAACAACAAGTCCATTAGGGGGTCTCAGCATTACTGAGCCTGTGGTCACTTTTAGAAGTTTGAGAACAGTTAATAGGTGTCACCACAAGGATCTTGGCCAGCCATGGCCACTGTCTCCAAGTGGGTGGTCAATGTAGGCCCAAAGGTGGTGGTTTCTAGGCTCCTCTGAAGTATCTCCTGCTCCAGCGGGGTGGAGGAAAGTCAGGACTGGGTCTTTGCTTAGGAGAACACACGCTTTGGGGAAGAAGGCAGTGAGTGCTGGGAAACACATAGAAGCAGAAGGAGGAGAAGGAGAAGAAGAAAAAGAAGAAGAAGAGAAAGAAGAGGAGGAAGAGACTGAATTTATACCCCAACCTTCACTTGGAGTCTCAGAGTGACTTTCAAACTCCTTTCCCTTCCTCTCCCCACAACAGACACCCTGTGAAGTAGGTGGGGCTGAGAGAGCTCTGAGAGAACTGTCTTTGGGAGAACAGTTCTGACAGAACTATGGCTTGCCCAAGGTCATGCAGCAGCTGCAAGTGGAGGCGTAGGGAATCAAACCCGGTTCTCCTAGATTAGAGTCCGTGCACTTAACCACTACACCAAACATTGTTGGGTCTCAGCCCAGCTATCTTGTGGAATTTTTGTGTGTGTCGCTTTTGTGTTGGTTTCATTGGATTATGGCAATCAGTCTGGCACAGACCATCGTTGATCTTGACTAGACCTTCGCAAGCCTCACAAAGACATGGCGCTCCTTCATTATTTAGCATCATTGCCAGTCCACATTTGCTCTTCAGCTGAATGCCAGGCTCATTCAAACTCATGATCAATGTCCTAGTCCTGTAGTAGACCTCCTTTATCTCAGCGTTAACATTTGCTAATCAGGCTACATGCCATGCCCTTGAGCTGCAGAATAAATTTCTGTTTTTCTCCTCTCCAATAAGCCTCAACGCTGACAGACATGAAATGCATGTGCCATTTTGAAGATGCATGCGTATTAATCCCCCTGATGTTAATTCTTCACCTTCCTGTGTTCAGAGAGCTTCCCCTTGATGTAAACTTTACTTGACAGTTTTGTTTAACATAATTTATAATGAGTCATGAGCCTCCAGGGACTTCTGAGGAGCAGCTTTTGCATCCGGTTGGTCTAGCATGTGAAGCTATTATGCCTCACAGGAAAGTCTGCCGGTGTTTTCTGTTGTGGGGTGTGTTTAAAACTGTGGGCGTGACCTTGTGGGACTGGAAGGCTTTGCGTGAATGAAACAGAAATGTAATCACTTTGATTTATGCCAGGCTTAAACGACACATGAGGATGTGGAATGGTACGGTATAGCCCAATCTAATCATATCTTGGAAGCTTAGCAGGGTCAATACTTGGATGGGGGACCACCAACGTAAGAAGATAAGAAAAACCAATGTTGGATCAGGCCAGTGGCCCATCCAGTCCAACACTCCATCACACAGTGGCCAAAAAGACCAGGTGCCCTCAGGAGGTCCAGCAGTGGGGCCAGGACACTAGAAGCCCTCCCACCGTTGCCCCCCCTGCACCAAGAATATAGAGCATCACTTGCCCCAGACTGAGAGTTCCTATCTATACCTTGTGGCTAATAGCCACTGATGGACCTCTGCTCCATATGTTTATCTAATTCTCTCTTGAAGCCAAGAACCAAGGGACACTCTGTAGAGGAAGGCAATGGCAAACCACCTCTGCTTCTCGGTTGCTGGGGTCACCATAAGTTGGTTGTTATGTGACAACACATAAACCGATATTAACAATTTATGACTCACCAAGCTGAAGGAAACCTACAAGTCATAAGAACCAATGAGCAGCCATGCTGGCCTGGATCTAGGGTTGCCAGGTCTGGGTTGGAAAATACCTGGAGACTTTGGGGGTGGATCCAGGAGAGGGTGGGGTATGGGGAGGGGAGGGGCCTCAGCATGGTACAATGCCACAGAGTCCACCCTTCAAAGCAGCCATTTTCTCCAGGGGAGCTGATCGCTGTCAGCTGGAGATGGGTTGTAAAAGCGGGAGATTTCCAGGCCCCACCTGGAGGCAGGCAACCCTACCTGGATCAGACCAGCAGAAGCTCTTTCTTTGGCCTTGACTCCTGGCCCAGGCCGCCAATGGTCCTAGCAGGGATAAAAGTTAGATACATTTTCTTTGCCTGTCATTTTTCCGTACTAGAACCACCGCAGAGAAGGCCTCGGTCACAACTTAGTTATTGGACGCCCAAAGGAGAACCTCCTGATGCAAATAATGAAGAACAGAAATGTTCATAAAGGCCACTGTTAGGTTAGAAGATCTTCTCCACAGTATTTCTGGTCCCATATAGCAAGGCGTAACTTCTGCTAGGCTCAACCACACCAGAGGAGGAGGAGGAAGAGGAGGAGGAGGTGGAGGAGGGTTGGATTTATACCCCATCCTTCACTTGGAGTCTCAGAGATGCATACAATCACCTTCCCTTCCCCTCCCCACCACAGATACCCGGTGAGGTAGGTGGGGCTGAGAGAGCTCCGAAAGAACTGTGACTGACATAAAGTCACCCGCCTGGCTGCATGTGGAGGAGGAGTGGGGAATCATACCCAGTTCTCCAGATTAGAGTCCGCCACTCTTAACCAATACACCAAACTGGCTCTCCAGTTTGGAGACCACAATAGCTCATAGGATTGCCAACCTCCCAATGGGGCCTGGACATCTCCTGGAATTATAACTGATTTCCAGATTGCAGAGTTCAGTTCCTTAGACCCACAGACCCAGCTGAAAGAGAAACATGGGTACTAATGTATAAATGGTACCCGATTCTAGAAAAACTAGATGTAGACAAGCTTGAATGGGAATCCATAACAGAGACAAAATTTAAGCTTCTAGCTTTAGGTTAACTTATTTTATTTATTTATTTGGACTTGTATCCCGCCTAGCCAGAACAAACCGGCTATAGGCAGCTAACAATATATAAAATCGAAATGTACACCATTAAAATTACATCCATATATAACAAACAGTATAGCATAAAAGCATCACAGATGGCAGCAAAAAATAACAGAACAAAATCCAGCACCTGACACAGCATCCTGCATATTCCCACCCTAGATGTATCAGGCCAGTGAGATGTACCAGGCCATACTAGTGGCCATTCCCCCCAGTGGCGGCTCCAAAGGCCTGGCAGAAAAGCTCCACTTTACAGGCCCTGCAGAACTGCAAAAGGTCCCGCAGGGCCCTGATGTTCTCTGGGACCCCGTTCCACCAGTGGGGAGCCACCACCGAGAAGGCCCTATTCCTGGTGGTTGCCAACCTGGCCTCCCTAGGGCCAGGGAGGGTCAGGCGATGTTGCGTGCCTGACCGCAGTGCTCTCTGGGGTGTATACTGGGAAAGGCGGTCAAGAATTTAGCTATAAAAAGTCACTAAGATCATAGCCTGTTCCCTGTAGCTGAAAATATTTTTCTTTCTTTTATGTAACTCTAAATATTATAATGTTATATTAATATAACAGTTTGTAACCTCTACCATAATAGTGGCATCTTTACAGTTGTGTTTGAGATGGATATAAGTGTTGATTTCTGTACTATTTCCCAATATTCACTGAGTTATCCTGTATGTTGTTTATTAATTAAAATAAATTAAAAAACCAGATGAAGGGCATTGGACCCCTGCTCAGAGTTACACCCTTTTTGCTGTGCATATCCAGAACCTTGGCATGGGAAACAAATTTATCCCCATTCTGTTCAGACCCTTGTTTCATGTTCAATCAGCATGGGAGCTCTGACCACATTTGCATGAATGAATTTCTGGTTGCCGGGACAGCCATTAAGTCAGGATCCATGAAGCAGAGCAAGGTAGACACCGGGGGTCCAATTAATGGTTTTAGTTCCCAGTGGCATATTGATGTCCATCAACTCCGATTCCCTTGTCAAAAGCGGGCCAGGCTGAAACAGCATCCATTGCACTTAATTTACACAGCTTGTAAAATCCTGGAAGCAAGAATTGACAGAAACATCTGAGGGTTTTTTTTAAAAAAAACCTCCAGGACAACATATAAATTATATTCTTCACCCTCTCAAAAGACTTGGGCTGGAAGGGCAGACTAATTCTGCAGCCCAGAATGAAGAATTTGAGCAAAGGGCGATCATCACCCTAAATCATGTTTACAGCATTGGCCGGGGGGGGGGGGGGACGGTAACATAAGAGAACGAATCAGATCTCTCTCTTATTTGGGCTAATGGCATCGAAATGATTTCGTCCTCCTACAATTACATTGTAGATTGCTAAGAGCCAGGTTGTGGCAGCTAAGAAGGTGGAGGTGGGATGGACGGGGGAGTATGACAAGCAGAACGTTTCAAAAATATGGAACAGCTACCTGTGGTAATAGCAACCTAAGAATGGTATATAGGGCAAACAGACTTCCCATGTCCTAGTGACAGGACAGTAAGGAACAGCAGTGAGTTAGACAATGGCAACTGGGCAGAATGGCTAATATCAACCAACACAATGACCCTGAGGCATCTGGGACAATCCCCCATTTCATGCTCGGAAGGAGCATGGCATGCCTCCTTTGTGCTCCTTTTAAGCACTTCTGGTGCTGATGCAACTTCAAGCAGGCAAAATGAGCTGTGCACTACTTGGATATATGCTAGGGCTCCAACTCTGGATTGAGAAATTCCTGGGTGGAGACCCGGGGTTTGGGGTTTGGAGAAGGGAAGGGCCTCAGTGAGATAGAATGCCATAGAGTCCTCCCTGTGAAGCAGCCATTTTCTCCAAGGAAACCTTTTTCTGTCGTCTGGCAATCAGCTATAATTCTGGGAGGTCTCCAGGCCCCAGCTGGAGGTTGGCAAGCCTTGATGGGGACATCATTCCTTGTGGGGATAGGTGGATGAAGGTGCTGGGTCATCCAAAACCCACAGCTGACCTTGATGTTCTACATAGACCATTTCTCTCTACATCTCTTTTAGCCTTCAGATTGCTTCCAAAATTTTGTTTCCTGATAGGTGTTTCAAAACAACACTCAAGTGAGTTTCCTGGCTACGTTTCCAAAGCCCTCTAATGGTACCAGTCCTGAATATCTCAAGGAACATCTTCTTATATAAGGACTCCTCCTTGTTCAGAAGAAGAAGAAGATCTGGATTTATACCCCGCCCTTCACTCGGAGTCTCGGAGTGATTTAGAAGAAGAAGAAGAAGAAGAAGAAGAAGAAGAAGAGATTGGATTTATATCCCGCCCGGTTGAGAGAGCTTTGAGAGAACTGCTCTTGAGAGAACAGCCCTCTGAAAGAACTGTGACTGGCCCAAGGTCACCCTGCTGGCTGCATGTGGAGGAGTAGGGAATCAAACCCAGTTCTCCAGATTAGAGTCCACTGCTTTTAACCACTACACCAAACTGGCTCCTCAAATTAGGGGATTTCAATTTTCATCACCCATGAATGGGGCTTTTTCTTCTGGTTGTTCCTAATCTGTGGATTTCCCTTCTACTGAGGCTAACATGTTCTTTCCTTTCCTTTCTTTTCCTGAGAATAATGATCTATTTCATTGTCTCTTTTTTCAGTTTCCAATCTTACCTGATGTTTTGGGAACTTTCATTAAATTTGCAGTGCAGTGTTTCACTTTTTGGTGGAATATCTTACAGATTGCATTTTTCTAATTAATTGTGTTGAACTTGGTTTATTTTTACTTTACCCATCAGAGTTATACTGTGCATTGCTAAAAGAAATAAGTGTAAACTGCATGGCTGAAAAGTGGCATACAGGTGTGGTAAATAAAGGAATGCTCAGTGCCACTCTAATCATCCCAGTGACAGAGAAAGAGAGTGAGTGAATGAGTGAGAGAGAGAGAAAAAATGAAAACGGGAGTTGTTTTCAAAAAAGTTTGCAAACGTTCTCTCTTCCCATTTTGTCCTTACTAAACTGCTCCCAGGCTAAACAGTGGAGTGTCCTGATTATAAATACTCAAATATTTCCACAGGGCCTGCAAGACGGAGCTCTTCCACCAGGCGTATGAGTAGGGACCGCCACCCTTTCTCTCCCCCCCCCCTCATGTCAACTATCGATGAGGGGCCCAGACAACTATGCAGCCCGAGTGCTGTGTGCGACTGGGGATGTAAAACATTGGGACTGATGGTACACCATCTAAGTTACTGTAGTGTAGCGTAGTATATTGTTTCCATAATTTTATGATGTTTTAGTGTGTTAAAATTTTTATTGTATTCGTGTCTCTTGGGAGACCAAGTCGTGTTAGCCGCTCTGGGCCTGCAATAGCGGGGAGAGCGGCCTAGAAGTCAAAAGTATAAATCAGTCAATCAATCAATCAATCAATCAATAAAATATTTAAGTCCCGCCTGGTAGGGAAAGGAACGGGATAAAAATTAAATAAATAACGAAATTAATAGTGCAGTGCTGAACAGACTTATACTTTTCTAAGCTGATTGAATTCAGTGAGCTTAGAAAAGCTGAACTTCAACTAGAATTGCAGTGCAAATGTCCTTAGAGTTGTAGGTGTTTTCCTGTTCCACCTGCACGAGCAGGAGACTCATTCTTTGAGACGGAGATCATTGTTGCATCCAACCCTATACTTTTTGATATGTTGGTATGGCAAATGGTCAATATGGGCACAATCCAGCCACAAGTAAGCCCTTTCAGGTGTCACTGATTTCGAGTGCGAGTGAAAGTCAGTGGTGCTTTCATGTGCTTAAATTTGATTGGATGGGGTCTTCCATCAGAAACTCTTATTGGCTGACACTGCAAATAGAGGGGTCAAATCGTTATCTCGGAAAAGTACAGGATCAAGTTTCTGTTTGAGATCTCCTCCAGTGTTTCTCGTTCTCGGTAATGTACAGCTTGTCTAATAAAGGCATAATTCAGCCTACTGAAAGAGGATAAAACATGGCTTCCCGGCAGCTGCTTCATATGGTAGGTAGCAAAGCAGACTGTCATGGGCATGGTTAACGCAAAGCAGCCAATTATTTATTTTCAGAGATGGCCACAAATTGCCCAACGGCCACCCAGCATCTAGTTAGCACTTCACAATGGCCCGCTGCTAAGTAGAACAAAAGAAACCTTGGTGAGTACCAGAGGACTCATTCGGATCCAAGGAACTAACATGGCTGCCCGCCCATGTAATGACAACATATCTAGCAGCCCTTTATGAAATATCAATATAATTGCTCAGTAGGTAGAGAGCACCAAGCCTCCTTTCTCTCCCCCATGGCCAATAAACGGGAAGCTGAAATAAAAACCAGTGATTTGCATTGTCTGATGCAAAGCAATAACCGTGTCCCGAACGAGAAAAGCTATCTTTATTACACAGCGCGGCCCTTAGCCCAGGCTTGAAGCGTTCAGAGGACTGTGTATTTTAAGTTCGACTGGTGATAAAGTATGAGTGATGAGGTAGCCGGAGTGGCAGTTTTGTGATGGAGTCATAAGACTGCTTCACAAAAACAGATAATGTATAAAGGAAACGGGGGGGGGGGGGTTGTGAGCCCTTCTGTAACGGCTGGTATATCTTTCGGTCATCACCATAATTGATGTTCGCCCACTCCCATTAATACATTGCTTTAATCTTTCCTTCTATAATCCAGCCGGTTCCGCTGATGGGTCTTGTCTACAACCTTATTGCCTCAAAGGATCCTGTCAAGCTGTAAAGACTAAACATATTTTATTTTAAGATGACTTTTCTGAGGTTACAGTGGTCTGGAAAATGGGGAGGCGCATAATAATTGATTAAAGATATGTGTTAAGTGCTGTCAAGTAGCTGGCGACTTATGGCAACCCCATGGATTAATGACCTCCAAAACGTCCTGTCATAAACAGCCTTGCTCAGGTCTTGCAAACTGAAGGCCACGGCTTCCTTGACGGAGTCGGTCCATCTCCTGTTGGGTCTTCCTCTTTTCCTGCTGCCTTCAATGTTCGCTAGCTTTATTGGCTTTGCCAGTGAGTCTTGTCTTCTCAGAATGTAAGTACGATAGCCTGAGTTTAGTCATTTTAGCTTCTAGGAAGAATTCAGGCTTGATTTGATCTAAAGGTAAAGGTAAAGGTTTCCCTTGCTCAAAAGCTAGTTGAATCCAACTCTAGGGGGCAGTGCTCATCTCTGTTTCCAAGCTGAAGAGCCAGCGCTGTCCAAAGACTTCTCTGTGGTCATGTGGCCGGCATGACTAAATGCTGAGGCGCACCAAATGCTGTTACCTTCCCACCGAAGCGGTACCTGTTTATCTACTTGCAATTTCTTGCTTTCAAACTGCTAGGTTGGCAGGAGCTGGGGCCAGAGATGGGAGCTCACTCCGTCATGCGGCACTTGGGTCTCGAACTGCCGAGCTACCGACCTTCCAGTCTGCAGCTCAGCGTCTTAACCTCTGAGCCACCGTTTGCCTTTGATTTGATCTAGAACCCACTTGTTTGCCTTTTTGCGGTCCATGTGAAAGCTGTAAAACTTTCCTTCAGTGCCACATTTCACTTAATCTTTCTGTTACCAAACATATTAATATATATATATATATAAATAAAACAGGTTGTTAACATCTTCATCTGGTAACTGCTCCAGCACTCTGGAGATCATCTGCAAAGTCCTAAGTATGTCAACTCACCTGTTACACTCTTCACAGCAACTTCGTTCTTGCTGCTCAGATAAAAAGACAAGCTCAGAAGCAGTCCACGCTGGGGTCTTTTTGGTGGTGGCCTCATTTTTGCGGAAGGAACAGCCGCTAGATGGATACAGTACCCCCTTGCTGGAGCTGCTTTTGGTAAGGGTTGTACAACTGTTTTCTTTTTGAGTTCTTTTGATTGGTTGGTTTCTATGCTTCTGCAGGGCTTGTTTTTCTTTTTCTTTTTCTTTCTTTTGGTGCACAGGTTTTGATTTCTTTATTTTAAATCAAGTTATCATATTGGCTTGGTTATTCTGTATAGCACTTGGAACCAATTTAAGGGTGGGGGGAGCTTGTTCTCCGGCTGCTTTAAATAAATAAATACTTGAGAGGTACCACTTTGATTCCTGTGTACCACTGCAGCCTTTCAGACGGACTGGGAACACATTCCTCTGTACACCAGCCATGCATTAAATTGGATCCTCAAGGGCCCAAAGCGGACTGGTCTCGGTGACTGCCCTTCAAGTCTGGAATGATCTTCTCCTGGAGACTTGCCAGACCCAGAAACAGCGTAAGAGGTTTTAATTCAAACTTGAGTTTTGCTACCTACATTAAACACACACACACACACAATTTTCAGGTACCTTTCATTCACAGAATTCGTTTTTATGATGCCATTGTAGATGAGAGTTTTAAATCAGAACTTGGCCTTTGAAAGTTTTTTCTATGCAGGTCCCATAACTCACCCCACCTTTCCCTATTCTTACTGGCTGCATGTCCTTTTGCTACCGAAAACACTCATTTTTGGTAAACTCCTACCTGGGACACCCAACCAGTTGATAGCCTACAAATCACACCCCCCCACCCCCCCAGCTTCTGAGATACAACAATTTCAGTTCTCTGGTTAGCAAACTGGAAACGGGACCCATTTGTACAATGTGCATTCACATTATATGGTAGCCTTTTCCCGTCGAGTTTTGTTTTTATAACATCGCTTTGAAAGCTCCTTTTTTACAGCCGTCTGCTCCGAACACCAAACTCTTCCGGACATAAAGTCTTTCATCTTTAAAATGTCTTACCTGGCCTAAAAGGGTTCATGTGGGAGAAGGATCTGTCCGAGCCAGAGATAACAGGACGTTTTGTAATGAAAAATCATCTTCACCTTACAATGAACTCTGCACAGGCCATTGCTAGTAGGCAGCCAGAGAATACTTAGCAGTAGAAAGAACTTTCCCCTGCTAATAAGATGGATCTGTGTGTGTGTGTGTGTGTGTGTGTGTGGGTGGGTGGGTAAAGTGTCTCAAGTCGCAGCCAACTTATGGTGACTCTGTAAGGTTTTCAAGGCAAAAGGCAGAGGCGGTCTGCTGTTGTCTGCCTCTGCATAGCAACCCTTGATGGTCTCCCATCCAAGGACCAACCATGGCCAACCCTGCTTAGCTTCTGAGATCTGGTGAGATCAGGCTAGCCTGAGTCATCTATGTCATGGTGGATGGATCTTACCCATAAGTTAAAAAAAATGCACATAAATCCTTGTAAAGCACCAGGGATAACTGTTTAAGAGATCTTTACCTCACCTTTCTTACCATAATGAACTTGAGGTGGATTACAGCATTAACTAACACCAACATGCTTTGCTTCACAGCTATAAAACAAAACCAGCCCTGGAACTCAGTCCACAAAACTATTCATTTGGGTGCCTAATATTTATTTATTTTATTTTATTTATGGAGTTTGTACCCCCACCCTCCCAGCCAAGGCCAGTTCAGGGCGGCTGTGAGATTGTCCCAAAAGATGCAGCCTGCAACAGGTCTTCTTTACCAGAAAGTCGTTTATTTGCAAAGAGGTTCTTATTGGTATAGTTACACTTTCTCCGTTAGTAATGACTTTATTGTAAACAAACTAGGGTTGCCAACCCCCAGGTGGGGCCTGGGGATCTCTCGCTTTTACAACTGATCTCCAGCTGACAGAGTTCAGCTCCCCTGGAGAAAATGGCTGCTTTGAAGGGTGGATGCTATGGCATTGTACCATGCTGAGGCCCCTCCCCTTGCCAAACCCCGCCCTCTCCTGGCTCTACCCCCAAAGTCTGCAGGTATTTTCCAACCCAGACTTGGCAACTCTAAAACAAACAGTTAGTATTATACTAGGCAACGGGAATCCCCCTCATTATGTTTACACCAGTCATAAAGCGTTAAAAGTGACTCCAGCCCCCTAAACAGGTTTCTCACAGAAATGGCGGCAAGTATGTTATTATGACTTTTGTTCCCAGGGAACTTCTACTAAGTGTCTTCGAAGGCAGCTGCAAAAGGAATAACACAGTAGGGAGGATTTATCCCAGACCTTGAGCAAGCTGGGAGCAAAGCAAGCAAAAGCCTTGAGCAAGCTGTGAGCGAAGCAAACAAAAGCAGGGTGTGATAAGAAAGCCAGACAGCTAAACAGCACATGAGCACATTCCTGTGGGTGGGGTCCCAGGTTGAGTCCCAACCCCTGACCAGGAAATGGCAGCATAGCTGAAAGCGGCTTACATAAAATCAATGCATAGTTTACAATAAAACATAAGTATAAATTTAGATTAAAACAATCCCATAGTTTCTGTGGGAAAGCCCACCTAAACAATTTGGTTTTGCAAAGTGTCGGGGGCGGGGGGGGGAGATTCAGGAACCAACATGTTCAGGAAGGCCATTCCACTACAGAAAACATTCTGTAGTCAGCAGCAGCTGTCTTCACATGCCTGCAAGCAATGAGACCCTTTTATCTCAGTTCCCGTGCCACGTTGGCCATCTCTGACATGTTTTCTGCTGCTCTTTGGTGCCACCACTGCAGATGGCGAGAGGGTGGCATTGCAGCTGCCTGCTCAGCAGCAGCCAGTTGACACAAGGGCACACTAGGATACTAGCTGGTCCTCTGAAGCTGCCAACTCCTCTGACTGTGCTCTTGCCTGCCTGCCATCTCCATCCTCCCAGCTTTGGCATCCTTTACCTTCGGGGAAATCAAGACGACACTTGAAAGACAGTGTGCCAATTCACACATTTGTGGAGTAGTGTACAAAAAGGAATCATGCCTGTTCGGCCGATAACGTACTTCTCCCCTCCCATTTTTTGCCAGAATTGCCCCATGTTCGTTTGCTCCGTACAATTGGCAAAGCATTCAGTGTTAGAGGAATCAATACAGGGTGATGGCAGCATCTCTTGCTATTGGCTATGTGTTGCCTCCCAGACGGATAGGTGGACCGACCCCTGAAAGTGCCTTCAAAAGAAGACGGATAGGTCTTTTAACTGATCGACGGCTCTGCTACTACAATGTCCAGAAATATGCATATAATCATAGTAATGTGTGCTTGTGTGGTATCTGGCCAAATCTAAAGTGCTTCAGATAGCGGATTTTCTATATATAGTTATTTTAAGTTGATCAGCTACTGGATGTTGGAAATAACTGGCAGTGTTGATGATGTCATTCCACGGGGATATTTCTTGGTGAGGGGAACATTCCAGAACTCTCTCTCAAGACCAAAGGCAAGCAATGGCCCTGGTCTAGCTCTAAGTGCGCCCACCAAGTTTCGTGCAACAACGAATGCCCCCCAGATGTTTATGCCCATGTCCCTTCTCATTGAAAACTGCTTTCCAAACAGTTTAATGAGAACTGGGCAACTGTAAGGCTAACAGCGAAAGAGACAGTTGATCCTTGCTCTCTCTTTCTCCACCCAGCAAAGCATTTGGTTGAGGACAGTGACAGGACAGTATCAAATCTGGCACTCTCTCACACACCCCACCCTCCACAACCCCCTTTCCCCAGGCAGCTTGTGGAAATTTAGAATCTCTTTCGCCAACTTGGGAAGTGTATTGTTCTATTTCCTGATATATTGTAGGCATTGTAACATTAGTTTTAACTGTATTATTTATTGTTCCTGTTCTGTTGTAAGCCGCCCTGCTTGCAGGGAAAGGGCAGCCTAACAAATAAATAAATTCTCTTCAGACACTTTTTTTTTTAAAAAGTCTGGAAACGCTGGCATATACAAACCTACTCTCCTTGTATTACATTACTGTACTGTAGCACATAGTCTTGACCTGGATGGCCCAGGCTAGCTCAGTCTCATCAGATCTTGGGAGCTAAATGAAGTCGGCCATTGTTAGTACTTGTTTTGTGGGCAGTGGCTAGGAAGGTTCTGTAATGGCTGCCACCACTTTGGTACAGGAAACCTAGGAAAGGCAGGCCTTAGGGTTGCCAAGTCTGGGTTGGGAAATACCTGGGGACTTTGGGGGTGGAGCTGGGAGAAGGTGGGGTTTGGGGAGGGGAGGGGCCTCAGCATGGTACAATGCCACAGAGTCCACCCTTCAAAGCAGCCATTTTCTCCAGGGGAGCTGATCTCTGTCAGCTGGAGATCAGTTGTAAAAGCGGGAGATCCCCAGGCCCCACCTGGAGGCTGGCAACCCTGGCAGGCCTTGACAGCTACTCTAGTACAGGCTTCCCTGGAGCCACTAGGCCGCCCTAGAGCCTGTAGGTTGCACTGATCATGACAACTTGGATGGGAGACCGCTAAGTCCAGGGTTACTATGAAGAGGCAGGAAAAGGCAGCCACCTCTGTTTCTCTCTTGCCTTGAAAACCCAGCAAGGTCGCCACAAGCCAGATGTGCTTTGATGGCACTCTCTGCCACCAAGGATAAGGAAACACATTCAGAGAGCATCCATGTTGCTTGTGGGGGACTTCTTCTTCTCCACATGCTTCTCTCTTGCTTGACTTGGAAAGCAGATTTCATTCCCTGATGTCTCAAGAGAGAGTTCTACTTCTGACAATTTTATTGTAATTAAAATACGGTCACCCCATCTTTCCCATACAATGGCTCGAAGCAGTTTCCAGCGAAAAAAGGAAAAGAATACATTTGGTAATAAAATTATAAGCACAATAAAAACTATAAAGCCATAACAGACAATCGAGCAGCAATGGTCATGAAACACCAGCTATAAACAGCAGCTTAGCCTATAATCTAACATAAAGCAACAAGGCCTTATTTTTTAAAAAACGAATAATTAGAAGTCACACTAAAGTGCCAGTCAGAGAAGAGGAAGCTGCAAAACCAAAAGTCGAAAACTCTGCAAGTAAAAATGTCTGATCAAACAAAAATTCTTGCCTAAAGTGTGCCAAACTTGGGGCCCAGCAAAGGGATCGGAGAAAATATTTCATATTTGAGGTGCTACAATGAGAAGACCCTGTCCCTTGTGGTCACCTGCCTTACCTCCCAAGGGAGGTGTGACATACTGGGTTCCATGGATGGTTAGACCCCAAGCTTAGTGATCAGCTCAGCTTTATTAGTGATTCAGCAAGAACCAGACAAACAAACAGGGCAACGGCCCTGTTTAAATAGCATGCAAACTCCACCCACTTCTCAAACAACTACCAATGATAGGCTATTGCCAGAACCATTAATTCCTCATTGGCCACCTTCAGAGCCCTGGTGGGCTGTTGTTCTAGAGCTCCAAGCTCAGCCAGACTCTGGTAGAAGCAGTCCTGGAATGTTCCAGCCCCAATACATAACAGGAGGGGAACATGAACTCTAAATCAGACAATTAGCCAATAAAGGTCAGTATCATCTACTCAGACAGGTGGGGGCTCTTCAACAACTCAGGCAGAGGTCTTTCACATGACCTACCACCAGATCCTTTTAGTTGGAGATGCTGGGGATTGAAATGGGGATGTTCTGCATGCCAAGCAGATAATCTGCCACTGAGCCACACCCACAGCCATATGACCTGTGCAGATAAATGTGTAATGCTCTGGCAGACTCACGAGGGAGGAAGACTATAGCTTCCTTGTCTCATACATTCCTAGTATCTTTTTAATTTTTTTTTTATTTTCTCAAAAAGAAAGTGGGGTACAAAAGGGAAGAAGGGGTAGGGGAAAATATAGATTCATCAGATTTATCAGATACTATGGGTTGTTACATACAACGAGTAAAATCAGATGTATTAGTAAAAAACATATTTGAAATATAGAAGCAGACAATACTATTACAGTGTTTGGGGATGGGTTCTCTCCTTAAAAGAATAAACAAGAACTTTCCTAATGTTAGCGATAATCTGTTAACAATAAGAAAGATTCCCATTTTTAATAGCTGAACGAACTTCTGCGCTAAAATTAAATCATCGCTAAAGCCTGAATATTGTCTTAATTGTTTGTCAAAAATCTAAGTTTCATCCTTACTAAATATTTAAATGCTAGTGCATTCCCAGTGTCTTTGAGAGTATAGTTTCATAACACATTGCCAGTTTGGAGCTGTTTCTTGCTAAATTAGCAGGAAGCAACCCATTTGGTACAAAGAAACAGATTTTCATATAAAGATTAAGATGGATGACTGGGTCGGACTGTTGGTCCATCTATTTCTGCTGTGACCAATGCTCCCTCTAAGGTGTGGAGTCTTGTGAGCAAAAATTCTGCTTTGTGAGCTACTGGCATTAAAGTTGTGAGCGAGCGATTTGGCTGCTGCATAAATTAGTTTGCTCTGGAGCTATCCTTCCCAAGCTAAGACAAAAATGGGGGAGCCGGAAGCTAAAAAACTCTGAGCTAGCTCACACTAACTCAGCTTAGAGGGAACACTGGCTGTGACTGGTAGCAGCAATTTGGAAGAGAAAGAACTTTTCGGTTACCAAATACGAGGGATTGAATCTAGTATTCCCTGTATGTGAGGAATGCACTCTACCGCTGGGTCGCACTCCTCCCCCCCCCCCCCCCCGGTACCTTTTATGTGAAATACTTGTAGCTACTTATAAGAAAATGTTTTAATTAAAATTTGACTGGGTCCATTGGCTCATTTCAGGTACTTTTCCATTTCCATTACCAGTCATAGTTCTCCAGACCAACCAAAATAGTGAACAGTTCCCCCAAACTCTTCACCAGGCTGGATGCTACTAAAAAGGGGGAGGGGAACGAGAAAATATCCAGGCTGCTGAAGAATTCTAATATGCTTGAACTCTCTCTTTTGGTTGCTCCTAATGCATAGGTGTCCTAGATGGCCTGGGCTAGCCCTGTCTTATGAGATCTCAGAAGCTAAGCAGGGTTGACTCTTGTTAGTACTTGCAAGGAAGTCCAAGAATAGAAGTTAAACCACCTGTGTTCTTCTCTCACCTTGAAAACCCTGTGGGGTGCCCTGACCTGAATAGCCCAGGCAAGCTTGATCTCATCCCGTCTACCTATAATTTTTGTCCCTTTCCATTCCTTCCCTGACCACAAAACTGCGATGCAGAATATCATGGTAAAAGCATGGGTTCCCTTATTCATTGGGCAGTAGAAGGCCAACCTCTATATAGGGGTGGAATAACTGACAAAAACAAATCTACTGGAATGTTCTAGATGATGCTTGGAAATGTGTGCCCACTTTTCCGAGCACCTGCCTCTCCATTCTGTCATACGTGATGGAGAGGAACAATTCTTCATCGGAGTGAAAGCTTTTTAATTTGGCTCGAGTTGATTGTTTGCGACTTCCACTCACATTATGTAACTTCTGTCAATCGGGCCATGAGTCATGGAACCTGAAGTGGTTCCTCTCTAATATGACGCATCCGAGTAGACTTTATTTTTAAATTCTTTGACTGGGGGTGGGGAATGACCTTAAGGGGAAAAAGGGCAATGTAAAGTTAGTCTTTTAATAACTTGTCTTACATAAGAAGAAGCAGAGGTCACTTCTCACACACGGACATGTTGTACACCAGTCGATGTGCCATGCGGACTAACGAGAGGAACGGCAGGTTCGGCCTGCTGTGGGAGTAGTGACAGGTTGAACGAATCTGCTAGAGGTTAAAACTATATGTGTTGTGGAGGATTTTGTGACCGTGCACTTAGACAAAACTGTGCAAGGAAGAAAGGGGGGTACTAAACTCTACATAAATTGTATCGTATTTTAAAGTTTGTACTGTATGTTTTGATACTGTTGGTTGTTTTATAGGATTTTACTGTATAGAAATTGTGTTGTCAGCCACCCTGAGCCGGCCGAATGGCAGGGAGGGCGGGACAGAAGTCTAAATAATAAATAAATAAATAAATTCTTCCAGGTAGGTAGCCAAAGAAGAGCAAGAAAGTTCAGTAACATGTTAAAGACCAAAAAAGAAAAAGAAAAAAAAAGGTCAAGTGTATAAGTTTTCAACAGTAAAACTCCCTGAGAGCCAGTTTGGTGCAGTGGTTAAGTGCGCGGACTCTAATCTGGGAGAACCGGGTTTGATTCCCCACTCCTCCACTTGCACCTGGCTGGATGACCTTGGGCAAGCCATAGCTCTGTACCAGCTGTTCTCTCAAGGACAGCTTGGGAAAGAGCTCTCTCAGCCCCACCTACCTCACAGGGTGTCTGTTGTGGGGAGGGGGAGGGAAAAGGAGTTTGTAAGCCGCTCTGAGACTCCAAGTGAGTGAAGGGCGGGGTATAAATCCAATCTCTTCTTCTTCTTCTTCTTCATCAGATATCAGATATTAAGTTCAGAAAAAGCTATTTTAACTGTGTGTTTTTTTTAAGCGTTATCTACTCTCCTGGAGCCTGGCTGCTGATAGGGAGGCTGGAGAAAGTGGGGATATCCTTAAGAGGAGGAAGCCGCTGACCGAAGGAGCTTCACTCTTCCATAAATGACCCAATGGTATGTCTCAATACCCTACCAGATGCTAGCACATTTTTATTCTGCACTGTCTCTAAGGACCTGAGAAAGGGTTGCCATCTCTGGGTTGGGAAATAACTGGGGCTTTGGAGGGTGGAGCTTGGGGAGGGGTGGGACCTCAGTGGGGTATACTGCCATAGAGCCCACCTTCCAAAGCAGCTGTTTTCTGCAGGGGAACTGATTGCTGTTGCCTGCTAGAGACAAGTTCTAATTTCAGGAGACCTGGAGGTTGGCAACCCTTACCTGATGGCTGTGTTTATAACTCATCCATCCCTAGGTTTGCCAGCCTCCAGGTACAGCCTGGAGTTCTCCCAGGATTGCAACTGATCTCAAGACCACAGAGATCAGTTCCCCTTGAGGAAACGGCAGCTTTGGGGGGTGGATTCTCTGGCTCCACATCCCTAGTGAGCTCCCTGTCCTCCCCTAATTCTGTCCTCCCCAGGCACTGCTGCCAAATCTCCAGGAATTTTCCAAGCAAGATTTGGCAACGCTATCTCCTGCTCTTTAATCCCCACAACAACCCTGTAGGGTTATCAGGTCCCCTCGCTGCACTGACGGGGGAATTTGGGGGGTGTTCCTGGACGTTGCCGACACAATGACATCACCTGGAAATTATGTCATCGCATTGGCAACATTGCACGGCGACTATATGGTTTTAGGCCAAATTTACCATAGAGTTTTGTCTTCAAGCTAGAGCATCACATGCAACATCCCCAACGTGATGACATCACTTCCAGGGGATGTCATAGCAACGGGGACGTCATGCCCAGACATGGCTGTTTGGGGGCAGGGTTTTCCCCAACCGGCCGGTGGCAGGCAGAAGCTCCCAAAATCAAGGGAACCCCCACTGGGGGCCAGAGACTGGCATCCCTGCAGTTAGGTTTGGCTCTGAGTTAGGTTTGGCTGAGAAAGAGTCGTAGGCCACATGGGGGTTTGAACCTGGATCTCCTCGGTCATAGCCTGCTGTAATAACTACTACACCATAATGTCTGTCAGTAGAAAAGCTGGATTAGAGGTTTACACAGTACAAACGAATATACAGAGACAACAGTAAGAAGCGGAGAACCGAAACTGCTGAGAAAGATCTGAACAAATATTTTAAATAAGACTGACGAAATGGAGAACGCTTTGCAGTATGTATCTACATTTCGGATGCATATATACCCATGGGAGGGAAAGGAATGGGAAAGAGTGTGCAACGTGAACGGAAGAGCCAGTTTGGTGTAGTGGTTAAGTATGCGGACTCTAATCTGGGAGAACTGGGTTTGATTCCTCACTCCTCCACTTGCAGCTGCTGGATGACCTTGGGCAAGCCATAGTTCTGTCAGAGCTGTCCTTGAAAGAGCAGTTCTCGAAAGAGCTCTCTCAGCCCCACCTACCTCACAGGGTGTCTGTTGTAGGTAGGAGAAAGGAAAGGAGTTTGTAAGCCACTCTGGGACTCCAAGTGAAGGACGGGGTATGAATCCAATCTCTTCTCTCCTCTTCAAAAGGAAAGATCCTGAAGGCTCATTGGCTATCTGTGTCCTTTGAACAAGCCGCTGAGGCATCGAAGCCACACACAGTTTGACCTGCCAACAACTGCCAAGAAGCACTTCACGGCACAGTGCTAGCACTTGGGGAAACAAGCTTTTATGGCAACTCTCTGTGTGGAGGAGAGTATGAAAAAAGAAAATATCTGAGGGCTCTTTAGGGCAGTGTTGCTGCCACATAAATAAGACGCTGAAAATGGATCTCACTATTGAAGAGCACTTTTGGCTGGTAGAGTGTATGTACACAACAGAAAGCGTCCTTCTCTGTGATTTTCAGGAATGCTTTCTCTCTTCCCCCCCACCAGCTGTGGCGAATCCCGAAACCACTTACTGTGGAGTTATCTTATGTCGAGGAAACTCAGGGCCAGTCCCCATGGGTTCCCAGGGCAAGTGTGCACAAGAACCAGGCTGTTGTCTGTAAAATGCTATCAAGTTTATTCAAGAAATATTTAAGAAAGAAAAATTATTGCCAACGCATTACTCAGAAATCATACAGAATTAAAAAACAAACAAACGCAAAGCTAGCTTCAGCTATCTGACACTGTCCAGAGCTGTGTTAGGTGGCAACAATGCTGGTTTCAATAGGAAGGCCGCAGATCAGCATTTTCTACGTATCTAGCAATTGCAACTCATAGCCTTGTCCCATAGTTCATGGAGATTTCAGTTACCTGCCAGTTTGGTGTAGTGGTTAGGGGCGCGGACTCTAATCTGGGAGAACCGGGTTTGATTCCCCACTCCTCCACTTGCACCTGGCTGGATGACCTTGGGCAAGCCATAGCTCTGTACCAGCTGTTCCCTCAAGGACAGCTTGGGAAAGAGTTCTCTCAGCCCCACCTACCTCACAGGGTGTCTGTTGTGGGGAGGGGAAGGGAAAAGGAGTTTGTAAGCCGCTCTGAGACTCCAAGTGAGTGAAGGGCGGGGTATAAATCCAATCTTTTCTTCTTCTTCTTCTTCATTCCCAGACCATAGTTCAAATTATAATTTTGGCCCACCCAGTCAGGTGATGACGGCATCCAATCAGACCATGTGCGTTCCTGCCCCAAAATAGCCCTGCATTCTATTACAGGCATTAGGAGTAACCAGAGGAAATCACTGGGGAGTTGCCCTCTTTCGGTCTTCTGGCCTTCTGATCTCTGTGGGTCATCAAGTCTGACCTTCTAATGGTGCCTGCCATGCAGGGCATTAGAACAGCAAAGTTGGCCAGGGAGATTTTGGCAAGGTGTCTTTGAAAAGCAATCCTTTCCCTAGAGGTTCGACGGAGATCAGGGATCCGAGATTGGGCTGAAATATCCAGCTGTTCAAAACAGCTGTCAATCAGACAGGTCACTGCAAACACTGCCGGTGTCACTAGACGACGTAGATCAACGCATCAGATTGTGATAGTTCAAAACTGCTGTACACATGCTTAGATTTTTGTTTTTCCTCCCACGTTAAGAACTTGTGCCTAGAAGTTTTCTGCTGCTTTCAGGGGAGGTCCTTCTCTTTCTCCTCCCCAAACCCGACCTTTACCAAGCTCCACTCACTCACCCCAAATCTCCAGGACTTTTCACAAACTGGAGTCGCTGATCCTAACTAGAATTCACTCATCTTTGGTCATAACATTCAGATAGGGTCAAAGCCAATACACCTAGGCTGATTTCTCGATAACACATAGGGGACAGTTTGTCGGTGTATGACCTGAGAAATCTGTCTATGAATCCTATGAAGGAAACTTCATAGCATTTGAATCTGCCAGCAAGCTGTTTGGAGGATGGAGAAGGATGGTCCTAATACATTCAACATTCAACTATTGCAAAATGAAGTGGTGATCTCCCATGTCTTCAGCAAACATCTGTGAAAAACCTTGTTCCCTCCCCCCCTTGCACTCAGAGAGATGAAGAAGAAACTTCAAGGTTGTTTGCCCAAGCCCCATTGCTGAGTCAGGATTTCTGTCCAAATCTGATGCTAATAATCTATCCACGTTGCAGCTCTGGACACGTATTTAATTATCCTCATAGTTGCAGTTAATATAAGGGAAATAAATACTGCATGCTTAATTATTTGGGGTGGGGGTGGGATTGATGTGTGCTATCTGTATACCAGATTATAAACTCAAGCCACTGAAGGAGGCGGGGGTCAGTTAGGATGACATGTCATATTTTTAGACCATATGTCTTCCCTGCTTTCTGCTCACATGTTCCTTTCTTTTCCTCTGGGATGTAGGGCTGCCAAGTGCCGGCAACTTACCGGCGGGGGGGAGTTGTTCTCCCCTGGGAGCACGGCGACGTAATGACGTCACCCGGAGGTGACATCATCACGTTGGGGTGATGTCACACCTCCGGGTGACGTCATTACATGGGGGAAGTCGTCCTCACCGGACGACTTCTGGGGCGGGGTTCCCCCCGCCGGCCGAATGCCGGCTGGTGGATCGGGAACCCCTATAGCGGGGGATCCCCCACCCCCCGGGCTGACTTGGCAGCCCTACTGGGATGGGAGGAGGGGAGCTGCACAGAAAGTTTGAAACAGAGTATCCGTGAGCACAGCACTAATGGGATAACACCCGTATCGAGGAGAACCACCATCCAATTCCATTTATGCATGTCTGTCGTTTCAGTTACAAGGGCGGGTGAAAGCCATGCTCATCCTATAGCTCACCACTGTGATGCAGTCGGTGGAAAGCACCGTCAAGATGCAGCTGACACACGGCGATCCCATGGAGCTTTCAAGGCAGGAGACATTCAAGGGTTTGCCATGGCCTGCCTCTGTGTAGCAACCCGGGTCTTTCTTGGTGGTCTCCCATCCCAGTATTAACCAGGGCCAACCCTGCTTAGCTTCTGAGATCTGACAAGAATGGGGAAGCCTGGGCCTTCCAGGCAAGGGCCATATATATAAACCAGCTGCCTTCACCTTACTGTTCAAAATAATGCTATTCAAGTTTCACGCTGTGCATTTGCTCCTTAATGTAAGGAGCAACAATAGTTTTGCTGAGCCTCTTCTTGAACTCTTTGTTGTTTGCTGTTTGCTGTAATGAGACTGAGGACTCCTGAAGCATGACTATCATCTATCTGTCTGTCTGTTTGTCTATCTATCTGTTTGTCTGTCTGTCTGTCTATCTATCTTTCTTTCTTTCTATCTATCTGTCTGTCTGTCTATCTATCTGTTTGTCTCTGTCTGTCTGTCTGTCTATCTATCTGTCTGTCTGTCTGTCCGTCATCTATCTTCTTCTTCTTCATCATCATCATTAATCTATCCTGCATAATTTGAGATATACCTTTAGTTGCCTATTACAAAAACCATGGTCTGAACTGGGAATAGAGGACCTGAGAGCGGATGCCAAACAAGCTGTGTGTTGTTTCCTGCCTGAGACTTCACCAAGTATTCTTTATAGCCTGGCTAGGTATGACATGGTGTCAGAAGAATATGGACTTTCTTCGACCTCCTCCTCTGCTTGTGTTACAAGGTAACTTGGCAGAACAGTGGGAGCACCAGCAATCAGCAAGAAGCATGATAGAAGCACTCAACATACTCCAGCAATAAATGCCTCACCCATTACAGGATACAGCTGCGCCGTGCTTGGTTACTGATCATTGAAAGACACAGTTGCACATGCATGCTCAGACGTGATGCGTGGGTGGCTTGAATGTCTGAACGAAACACTGCAGATCAAGCAAGCAAAGACAGAATTTTCTTATCACCTGAAGACTTCGTAGGGGAGACGGTCACCCAAGGCAGCATTTGGAGGAAAAAAAGAAAAGGAAGTCCTTCTCCATCCAGCACATAATTAATTTGTGGCATTCACCATGGCAAGATGTGATGATCGCTGTCGGCTTAGATGGATTTTTATAAGGATTAGACAAATCTGTGGAGGATCGGCCTCTCAGCAAGTATTGGCCATGATAGCTAAACAAATCCTTCATGTGCAAGGGAAGTACGCCTCCCAAGTTCAGGTGCTGGGGATAAAACACACACACACAACAAGAGAATCTGGCTGGCCATTATTAAACCAGGAATCTATTTTTAAAAAACCAGAAGGATGAGGACTGGGCCACGATCCATGTTTAAAGTACCTGGTTCAGTCAGATGCTTGACTTTACTTATTAACTTCATTTATACCCTGCCCTTCTCCCCACTGAGGACACACACACACAAAAACCAAAATGACTCAGGTACCATTGTTGCCAACCTCCAGGTGTGGCCTGGAGACCAACATTACAGACCAGACTGCAGAGATCTGTTTTCTTGGAGAAAACAGGTGCTTTGGAAGGTGGACTGTATGACATCCCATCTTGGCTGAGCTCCCTCCCGTCTCCAAAATCCATCCTCCCTAGGCTCCACTAGGGCTGCCATTCCCCAGTATAGCATGGGACCGATTTCCCACGGGGTGCTGCTCTGGCGTCGTTCTTCCCTTTGCCCCGATTGCGTGCTTGAATTTCCCACTATTTGCCGCAGGGCGCATTTGAACCCACGGCTTCGCCCGCTTTCCTCCGGTTTCCTCTGTGGCTTCAGTGAGCCTCAAAAAACAGGATAACTGAAGCCACTGGGGAAACCATGCAAATCCGCGGGTCAAAATGCGCCCTGCGGCAAATAGTGGGAAATTCAAGCACGCAATCGGGGCAAAGAAAGGACGACGCCAGAGCAGCGCCTCATGGGAAATTGGTCTAAATGAGAATACATAATGATTTTTAAAATTCAGGTTATTCATATTCTTATAATTCTCTGGGTTTTTTAAATGGATTTTTATATTCAGTTTTTATTAGGATTTAGTAGAGGCCTGTTGAATAGAAAGGCCCCTCCTTTGTAGGCTAAAGTGTTCTTCTAGCTGATGCTAGCAGGGGGAAAAACAACATTCTTTTTCTCTCCTTTCACTTTTTTTGGGGGGGATAAAATAGCCATCTAGTTGTTTTTCTATGGATGTAGTTGCTTGAAGTATAAAGTTTATGGTTTTAGTTATTTGGGGTAAAACTCTGCAGTGTCTGGGGTCAAAAAGGGATTTTTGTTTCATATCAGAAAACAGCAACTTTTGTTTGGGTAGGAAGAATCCTTGATAGTTACCATTAAGGTTAGGTTAAATAAACATCTAAGATATTATGTAGTCAGACCTTTTTCTTTGACTCACCAGTGAATGACTGACTACTCAGATGATGCTTTGTGATTTTGTGACCAGTTATGATTTCTGTACATTATTTTTTTACCTATGTCACCTGGGGTATAAAACTTCATGTATTTATTTATTTATTTAGATTTATATCCCGCCTAGGCTCAAGGCGGCTCACAACAATTTAAAACAATAGTATACAAAAATTCAGCATAAAATTATAAACACAGCAGAAAAGCACAAAGAGACAGCGGCCCACAGAGCATCCAACGCTGAGTGCAGAGCCTATAAAAACCCAGGTCAGGAGGCTTCACCAGCCGATTTCCCGGGCCAGGCTTCCCTCTGCACTTTCCAGGGACCCCTTCCCCCCAGTGTCAGCTCCTAATTAAAGGCCTGGTGGAACAGCTCTGCTTTGCAAGCCCTGTGGAACTGCATAAGGGCTTGTTATTCATATTTATATCCCGCCTTGCTGGGCGAGCTGGCTCAAGGCAGCTAACAGGTTAAAATATTAAAAACAATAAATATATCAGTTAAAACAACATAAGTTACTAGTAAGATCACAGATAAAACATACTGATGATGGCAGCAGTACTTCCTGATACTGCTCAGAAAGCAGTCAATTTTTGAAAGGCTAAGTTGGCCTAACCGTTTTCCAGGTATTTCTTGCAATAAATACCAAAAGAACTTTCCTTCTCACTGTGACTTCAATTTTTTTGACTTGGAAATTTATTTGTGGAACACCAGGTCCTGCAAACAAATAACCAGAATAATCTGTCACACTGTACAAATCATACTTGAGACTTCTGTCTTCTTATGCAGTTCTACTTACAATCATAAATAATACCCATAACAAATGGTTTTGCCACTGTGCACAAATGACATCTGCACCAGTTGAATAGTGACCTGATAGTCATGGAAAGTACAAGTCTCTCTTTAGAATGATGCAGTCACCTTCATGATGCAGAGAAGAGCCTCCAAAAGAAAACATTCAGTAGATGGCATGGACTCAAGACTAGCTGTGGCACAAACTAAAAGAGCAGTGATGGCACACTTAGGTTGCTTTGCCATTTCTTAGGGCTTCATCAGGCCACTTTTCTTAGTGGTGGAGCCAACTCAGCTCTGGCAAGATTCAAAATGACACAAAGTCTACAGGTATATTCCAAATAGCTAGAAATCAGGGGGGTCCTTCCTGCCACTGGCCAGCTGGCTGGCAGAGGAAACCCTGCTCCCAAACAGCAACATCGCTGTGCGACATCCCTAATGCTCTGACATCAGTGACTTCATTGCATAGGGGATGCTGCATGGTGACACTCTGGTTTTGGGGCAAAACTCTATGGTGTGACCCTGATCTTACCATAGAGTTTTGCCCAAAAACTAGAGTGTCGCCCACAACATCACCAATGTGATGACATCACTTCTGGGTGATGTCAATGCATTGGAGACATCCCTGCCTGCTCCCAGATCCCCCCACCAGCAAGATGAAGGGATCTGGCAACCCTAGGCTCCACTCTCAAATCTCCAGGAATTTCCCAACCCTGAGCTGGCAACCCTAGACACCACAGATGCTCAGATTCAGATCTTCAGACCAATAGCACCGGAGACTCTCTCTGTGTGGCAGGCTTTCAGAAAAACCTTCTGGTGCAACTTCCACTGCACCACAGCACCCTCCTCAGGCTGGCCAGCCAAGGAAGCACACCTCACCTGGAATTTTCCAATGAGAACTACTGCCTTCAGGCGGGGCTCATCAGTCTCAGCAACTCATTTGCGGTGTCAGCTCTGGTGCATCTTGCAGGTCCTGGACTCCTGACAGAATTTGACCTCATTCTACCCAGCCTCAGATTCCCCCCCCCCCCGCCCCAAGATGCTGGCTTTTGACCTGACTCTGATTCTGCTGTCCCCTAGAGTTGCCAACCTCTAGGTGGTGGCTAGAGATCTCCTGGGATTACAACTGATCTCCAGGTGACAGAGATCATGTGAAGACATGTAAACTGCTCAAACACTGTGATGTCACTTCCAGCATGAATCAGTAGGGTTTTACCACAGAGTTTCAGTGGGATCCTGGAGCCATGCCCCAACATGATGACATCACTTCCGGGTTTGAACTGGAAATGCTGTCATTCCATCAGAACAACACTGATTTTCCCCTAAGGTTGCCATCTCTGGCTTGGGACATTTCTGGAGATTTGGGGGTGGAGCCTGGAGAGGTCAGAGTTTGGAGAGGGGAAGGACCTCAGTGGGAGATAATACCTCAAAGTCCACCCTCCAAAGCGACCATTTTCTTCAGGGGAACTGATCTATGTCATCTGGAGATCTGCTGTGATTCTGGATCTCCAGGCTCTGCATGGAGGTTGATAACCTTATTTCCCCCATTTCCCCCCCTATGACCCTACCAAGCAGCAGCAGCAGGGGACTGGGGCTGCTGGGCTGCAGGTTTCCTGCCAGATTGGGAGCCCTACCAACTAGCTATGTGTCCCAGCTCCTGAGAGCATCATGGAAAGACAGTGTTGTATCTGAGATTCTGGAAACCTGGTCCCCATCTCTGTGGCAGCCATTTTTTGATTGCCTCTTCCCACATGGCAGCCATTTTGTGGGAGCACTCATTACCCTTGCTAAACATTCCAAAAGGGGCCACAGTCTCAACATGCCTGGGACCTCTTGGAGTAGACAATCAGGGATCATTATGTCCTTTTGTGTGTGTCAAGTTGTGTCACTAATGCATCACTGTGAATGGTTTTGATCTGCCAATTTTTGATTACTTGTTTCTTTTATGCACATTTCTGTACATTTATATGAACAATGCATTGCATTTATACACCTAATATATAATGATGCTCATTTCTTGGCACAGCAAGATCAGTAGAAGAAACAAAGAAAAGGGAGGGAGCAAAAATATTCATGGGTTTGATGGGCTCAAGGCAGATGTAATAACAAAACCAGATATTTGAATGGGTATATGATAGTTTCCTATGGAACATGCAGTGCAACCCTGTGCAGAGTTAATCTAGTCTAAACCCACTGAAATCAATGGGCTTCGACTGGAGCAACCCTGCATAGGATTACACTCACAGTCTGATCCAACAGCACTAGGTTTCGCGGTGGCAGGGAGATAACACATCCAGTTGCAAATTATCAAGGGCTGAGTGAATGGGAAATGACAGGAAAATTGGCATCCATATATAAACAGGGTCTTGGTGGTCAATTGTCCAAAAGTGCTTTCCTAAAATGCTCTGTATTCCCCCTTCTAGATGCTAAACCCTGTTGAGTATTTGGTATATATTTGGAGGGTGCAACTGTAAATTCATCTGTCTTTTTTCTCGCTTTGTCCTTCCTGATTACTATAATTGGAACTAAGCTGGATGTTGCATGTAATTTAGTTATCACTAAAAGGATTCATTTGGGCAACATTCCCCCCCACCCCCATGCAGACCCATCGACCAGACAAACTCCCAAATCAAATATGCACATGTAAACAAATCTTCCACCTTGAGAGGACAGGGAGAGGTCTGTTAGGCATTTTAAGTGTCCCAGATCAATTTGGTTGCCAAGACAGGTCAATCAAGCTGTAATTGGCTCTAATCAGTCCTTCTACCAGCTGTGAGATTCCTTACCTGCATCCAAGTCAAATTTGTTGGTGTCTCTTTTTCAAAAGTAAGTGTGATGTCTTCTTGCGTCTCGGAAATCTGCAGTAAGGGACCTTTCCGCACTAGGATCTCATCCCTGGTTTTATCAGAGTTCATCTCACGACACAAGACCTTGCATTTATCACTGATTATAACAGCATCCGTTTATCCCGGGACAAGTATGGGGTGAAATCGAGATGACCTCAATGTAATGTGTAAACAAAGGCCAAGGACAGACTTGCAATCTGCCCTGGGAGAGCTCCGCTTGGGAAGCGGGGGAAGGGGGCCCGTTCAGACATCCACAGATGTCCCTCGGCTCCCTTCCGCACTTACGTGCTTTGAAGCCGGTTTCCTCTCACTGTAGGAGGACACCCGGAGAAACCGGTGTCCAGGGGCCGACTTCCGCATGCCTCCCACTTTCCGGCAGTGTGAACCAGAAGAAGGTGGGATTCAAGTGGAGGCGGCTTTGTGAACGTGCCGTTTCGGCAATTTGCGCATGAGCACTGCCACAAGCTGCGGAGGCCGGCCCACCTGGGGCCACTCTGCAGCAGTCTGAACGCTCCGTAACAGCATCCTTGCGCAATACACTGGCCAGTGTGAACTGCCAGCCCTGGGGAATTTTTCCGCCGCAGCTTTTGCCTCCGGATTCATTCCACTCCAGATTGCCAGTCCGTCTTCAGCCAAAAAATACCCTGAGATAATTACAGGGGTGAACTCATGTGTAGTGTAGAATGTAAGTTCGGGGACAGGGTTGAACCAGGATTTAAGGCCTAGTGCAGAAAACCCCCCAAATGACTTTCCTTCTCGGCTCTGCTACAGAAAACAGGAAAGGGGGGGGGGAGCTTAAGGAGAAATGGAAAATGTCTATGAATGTGTAAGATCTGAATTTAAAAAGCAGATGTGGGTCACTGCTGAGCAGTAAGCCAAAGGTTGCCAATTTTCAGATGAGGTCTGGAGAGCTCCTGGAATTATAACTGATCTCCAGCTGACAGAGATCAGTTCCTCTGGAGAAAATGGTGGTTTTGATGGGTGGACTATATGGTATTATCCCCTGCTGAGGTCCCTCCCCAGGCTTCATCCCCAAAATCTCCATGAGTTTCCCATCATAAAGCCAGTAATCCTAAGTGAGCCCAACATGGCATCTATGGTGCCACTGTGTCTGCCAATGGACTTCCTGGCACCTAGAATCATAGAGTCATAGAGTTGGAAGGGACCTCCAGGGTCATCTAGTCCAACCCCCTGCATAATGCAGGAAATCCACAAATACCTCCCCACCCAACCCCCAATGACCCCTGTTCCATGCCTCAAAGATGGCAAACCCCCCCCCCCCAAAAAAAAACAACCCCTCCAGGATCTCCAGCCAAACTGGCCTGGAGAAAAATTGCCTCCTGACCCCAAAGTGGCAAACCTGTTTGTTTCTCACTTAGAGCATTTTCCCCCAAAGCAAAGAGCCAGTTCTGGCTTTCCTTTTTTTAAAAAAATAAATAAAAAATAAATAAATACAGATTTTATTGAAGGATTTTGAAATAAAAAAAACAAGAGGAAAAAGGAAGGGGGGTATAAAGGAAAAGCTTTTGGTTTTCTCCATGACAAGTATTGGCATAATTACAGAATTCACAATTGTGCTATTGTTATCAGAATAAATCTTCTCATTTTTCTAAAATCCTCCTCCCCCCCACTTAGCCTTCAAAACCACAAATCATCAGTTCCTTTCTTTTTCAGTTTCACGCAAAAAGTCAAGAAAGGGTTTGCTGTACAGTTTGCTGTGAATGTGGATAATGCTGTCTCCTTAATCAAAGCCGTAAGCTTAGCCATCTTGGTTAACTCCGTCAGCTTCACGATCCACTCCTCTATTGTAGACAACATTGGACTCTTCCATTTTGGGGAAGTCTTGCCACCATTGCCATATATATTTTTTAAAGTACCATGTCTTTTTTCTAGCTGTCTATCCATTATTCGCAACAACAAAAAAGCCTCTGGTTTAAATTGTACATTAATCTTCAAGGTTTTCTGTATTAGCAAATGAATTTGTGTCAAGTTTTTTTTGGCTTTATTATAAGTCCACCAAAGATGATAAAATGTCCCTCCAATTGTTTAAAATATTTTTATACATTCTAGCTAATTTTTTCCCGGAGACGTGTCCCAACAATACATCATTTTATAAAAATACTCTTTGAGAGTAGAACTCAAGGTAAATTTAAGACTTTCCATCCACATGTTCTCCCATTGTTCCATTGGTATATTATACCCAAAATTTTTTAGCCCATTTTATCGTAGAATCTTTTACTCCTTCTTCTGTCTTGAATCTCAACAGAAGTTTGTACGTTTTAGCAATAATATGATCATCATTTGTACATAATTCTGCTTCAAATTCAGACTTGTTTTGTTCAAAGCCCCATTTTTTAAATCTATTCAGTTCCAGCTTTCCTATACCTCACTGGAGCAACAGAAGAAGCCAGGAGTTTGTTGCCAATTCTGGTTGGGAAATTCATGGAGATTTGGGAATAGAGCCTGGGGAGGTTGTGGTTTGAGAAGGGGGGGGGGACCTCAGCTGGGGATAATGCCATAGAGTTCACCCTCCAAATCACCCATTTTCTCCAGGGAAACTGATTTCTGTTGTCTGGAGATCAGCTGTAATAGTGAGAAATCTCCAGCCATGATAGCTGTACCTTCCAGGAGTAATTTCCAGGAACCATGATATTTGTAACTGCTGGGAGCAATGGCCACAGTACCTCATGGCAGCCATTTTCTGACTAGCTCTGACCCTCTTGGCAGCCATTTTGTGGTGGCATCCCTTCCTTCTTCTCAAATCACCAAAAGTACCTTCATGCTCAACAAGATCAGCCACCCCACCTTCCAGTGTATCCCATTGATTTCTCTGCCCTGCGGCTCCTGAGAGAGAAGGGGCCCTCAAGAATGGCACGAAGGGCACAGCAGACGTCTATGGAGGGTGAATTGGCTGTGACATCTGTCACCATCTCGATTGCCAGGGTTAATTTGGCTGATGTGGCTAGCTGGGTGGATGACCCCCTACCTCCCTCACCCCTCCGTGAACGTCCCTACCGAAGCTGTGCACTTGGGGAAAGAGGACAACCATTCCAGACAGAAGGAGTGCACCATTCTTCAGTCAAGGGTATATAACCAGAATACTGAATTTAAGAAACAAGCATCCCAGCATTAACTCCTTCTCAGTGACTTTGTTTCTGTGTTTAGCCTACCTTACAGGGTTGTTATAAATGGGACAAAACTGTTGGAGTAGAACTGTTAGTGTCCATTACTGTGGCTTCCTGGATATATAGTTTGGCAACTTGGGAAAAAATATATTTCTGAGAAAGGCAAGTGATCTTCAGGTGATCTGACAACTGGCATCCTATAGGAATAATACCCAAGGCCCAATTTCTGGGATGACAAATAGGCCAGAAAAGAGAGAGCGGAGAAGAGAAGAGACTGGATTTCTACCCCACCCTTCACTACCCAAAGGAGCCTCAGAGCGGTTTACAATCCCTTTCCCCTCCCCACAACAGACACCCTGTGGGGTAGACAGGGCTGAGAGAGCTCTCCTGAGAACTGTCCCTGAGAGAACAGCTCTGAAAGAATTTATAACTGACCCAAGATCACACCAGCAGCTGCATGTGAAGGAGGGGGGAATCGAACCCAGATTAGAGTCCATACTCCTAACCACTACATCAAACTGGCTGTCAAGGGAGGATGTTGGATATTGTGCAGAAACATTCAGAATCTGGGATGTGTTGAACTCCACCAAGTGTTCTCTTGAGTAAAAACTGGGGACTGCTGACATAATAGTTGATCCCTGTCCCAAAAGAGTCTACGGCAAAATCACATTTCCTGATTAAAAGGATAGCCGTCTTTCACGCTTCAACCTCTCATCATTAAACACACACACACACACACACACACACACACACACACGTTCTGTTTCTGTTGGTTTACTGTCCTGGACTATAAATCCCTCATTATAAAAAAGTATGAAAACGAAAAATGAATTGCATATGTCAGAAGATAGCGAGCGATGCTTTCCAGAGCATGCAAGCAAGCATCAATCAATGGATTGTCATCCACCCAGAGCATTTCTCTATCTATCTCGATTACATTTTTTTTTTACAATCCTCCCGTCACAAAGCTTAGGATGACATCTATGGTCCCCCCTCCTCCCCATTTTGTTCTCCAAACAGTCCTCAGCAAACCCTGCCCTGGCCAGGTTCCACCCTCCAGATCTCTAGGACTTTCCCAACTCAAGCTGCCAGCCCTATGCAGGATTCTTTATTTTGTAGGTTATCAGCACTTTATTAAGTACATACATGTTTCAGGAGTCTTTCTGCCTGCTCTGCTGAAGCTATGGTTGCCAGCCTCCAGGTGAGGGATGGAGATCTCCTGAAATAACGACTGATCTTCAGACTACAGAGATCAGTTCACTTGCAGCAAATGGCTGCTTTGGAAGCTGGACTCAATGGCATCCTACCCTGCTGAGTCCCACCGAGATTTCCCTAGGCTCCACCCACAAACCTCCAGGAATTTTCCAAGCCAGAGATGGCAACCCTACTCCTCTACCTGATAAGAAGAAGAAAAGAAGAGTTGGATTTCTACTCTGCCCTTCACTACCCAAAGGAGTCTCAGAGCGGCTTACAATCTCCTTTCCCTTCCCCTCCCCACAACAGACACCTTGTGAGGTAGGTGGGCCTGAGAGAGCTCTCTCTTGAGAACTGCCCTTGAGAGAACAGCTCTGAAAGAACTGATGACTGACCCAAGGTCACACCAGCAGCTGCATGTGGAGGACGGGGGAATCAAACCCAGTTCTCCCAGATTAGAGTCCACACTCTTTACCTCTACACCTAACCACACCCCTCCCTTGGTCTCTGTTTGTTGTTCTTTCTTACCCATCTCTTCAAGTAACCTTATCTTCACAGTTTCAATGCCTTGTTAGTGGTGGCTCCTGTACCATGGGATCTCCCTTCCCAGTAACAACAAACAGGCCTGCTCAAACGGTGGCTTGAAACACTACCAAGTGAAAGACAGTTCTCACCAGCCATGCATTGTGGGTGTTTGACAGTTTTTCAATAACAGGACAACAATAAAAACTGAAGGTTTATGAGTCACTGGCGGTCTGCCTTTATTCGGCTGACTCGCTAAGATACTACTCAGAACTGGAGCAGTTGCGGTGAGGTGGTCAGGATACTGGCTTAGGACCCAGGAAACCTGGATTCAAATCCTTATTCTGTTCTGGAATGTCCTTGGGCCTGTCACTCTGTCACCACCTATCTTGCAGGGTTGTTGTTGTGACAATAAGGTTGCGGTCACACATGCCAGATTAAGCGAGGGAGAGGGAAACATGGCTTTTCCCTCCGGAGTAATTTGACCCACAGTTGCAAGATCACACAGCCCTTTGTACAAGTTGGCACAGCCCGTCACTGTGTGATCAGATGCAACTGTGAGTGAGTCTCTTTTTTTGCCATTCATTTCCCATGTGCATAAATGAGGAATCGCACCTCTGCACTGAGGGTCCCCTATGGGCATGTGATGATGTGCATACTGCAAAGGGGCGGGGGAACAGCACTGAGCCGGAATAGCCTGATCAGACCATCCCAACGACATGAGTGTGCGCTTGCTTGATCAGACAAGGGAAAGTCCATCCATGGCCTGTTGCAACCTGCTTACTACCAGATTTTCTCTGGTGTCTTTTTACTCCACTTCTATGGTGGAGCAGCACAGGTTGCCGACGGCTGCGGGGTGCTTCCCAGATGTTGCTGTCTGATTGCTCCCTTTAAATCCGTCCGGCAATTGCACCTATGTCGGGTCTAACTGTATGTATGGTCATAGCCTAAGTCAAGGGGGAAAACCATGTATACTATCTTGAAAGAAGGGTGGGATAAAAATGCATAAGTAGATTTGAATGAAACTCAGCCCAATTCCTATTCCCTGGAAGTACACCTGGACTCATTCAAGTACTGGAAGAAGGAGGCAGATGTCCTAAAATTGTGAGTTGCATGACATCCCATCTTTGGGAAAAAGCCAAAGTGGTCCCAATGTCATGGCATCTTTGTAAGAGGCTGCCTGCCAGATGGGAAGACTTTGACAGCCTGGTATAAAATAACAATGCACAGATCAGTGTGTTAGAGAGGTTTTCGTGTGTGTGTTGTATACACTGAGAAAACTCTATAGCATCATCTCAATATGAATTCAAAGTGTGGCTTTGTGCATGGGGGAGAAAGGTCTCATGCGATGCATTTTATGGAAGATGAATGGGGAACAAACATCTGTCACTTATCAAATTAGCAGCTGGATATAACTGTCATCTTGGAGATGTACAGCTGAGAAGTTCCTTTTTATTGGGTCGAGGGATGTGAGGGTACATTGAAGAGAGCCGTTTGATCAGGAAGGAGCGTTGAAAAATTTGTCACTTTCTCCTGGAAACATCTGTATGGTAAGTAAAAGCAGTGTATATCAGAGTCTAACAAGCTAAGGAACAATATGCGAGTTGAAACCTTCCAGAAGAAGATAACAAAGAATCCCGAACTTTTGTGGCATTCTCCATGCTCTCCCTGGAAGCTAAAATGACCAAACTGAGGCTATTGTACTTCGGTCACATTATGAGAAAACTCCCTGGAAAAGACAAGAACGCTAGGAAAAGTTGAAGATAGGAGGAAAAGAGGAAGACCCAACAGGTGATTGATTGACTCAATCAAGGAAGCCACGGCCCTCCATTTGCAAGGCCTGAGCAAACGATAGGATGTTTCGGGGGTCATTGATTCATAGAGTCACCACAAATCAGAAGCAACTTGACAGCACTTAACACACACGAAATCAGTCGATGCCAGTGGGCATAGAAGGGGGCAATTCTGTTGGCACTGCCAGTAGGTTAGTAAGGAAGACCCATCTTTTATTCCCTTCTCAGCCATGAAACTCTGTCCATGTCTCGGTCAGTGTATCTGTGGAGAGTGTGGCTGAGCAAATGTTTGCTCCAGGGCTTCAGTTCTCCATGGGATAGAGCAGGTAGAGAAAGAAATATTCTCCCTTTCTCACAAGACAAGAACTCATGGGCACTCCAGGAAATTGCTGAGCAGTCAGTTTAGAATGGATAAAAGGAAGTATTTCTTCAACCAAAGAGTGATTAATGCATGGAATTCACTGCCACAGGAGGTGGTAGCAGCTACAAGCATGGACAGCTTCAAGAGGGAGTTAGATAAACATCTGGAGCAAATGTCCACTAGTGGCTATTAGCCACAAGGTGTAGATAGGATCTCTCAGTCTGGGGCAAGTGATGCTCTGTATTCTTGGTGCTTGACGGGGGGGGGGGGGGAGCAACAGTGGGAGGGCTTCTAGTGTCCTGGCCCCACTGCTGCACCTCCTGATGGCACCTGGTATTTTTGGCCACTGTGTGACAGAGTGTTGGACTGGATGGGCCACTGGCCTGATTTGGCTTCTCTTATGTTATTATGTTCACTTTTTGCTGCTGGTTTTATAAATTCACTGATATCCAGGGTGCATGCTGAATGATTTAATGCACAGTTTACACTATATATATGTAGTGTGGTTTTATGCACAATTTGCACTATGCATAAATGGACATCATTTGCAGCATAATATATGTATAATAAATAACACTGATTTTCTTTTTTGGACAAGCAGTGTGCCAGCTTTTCTGCTGACGGAAAAGGAAGGAGCAGTCCATTTTGACCAGCAGAAAAAGTTATGCTGAGAATCAGGAGACCTGAATGGACCAAAAGCCACATGGATAGGGGGGCTGTGGTACAGAAAGGGACTGGGAAAGAGCGAGTGAGAAAGACGACTGAATCTGACCCAATTAGTGTTGGAAAAAACCCCGGGGATTTTTTGTTTGAAAGAATGGGTATTTTGGGAGACACAGTGAAGGAAAATATAAGATAAACTATGTATGTTCACACTGCAATCCTGAGCAAAGTTACACTTTTCTAAGCCCACTGACATCAACGGACTTAAAAGGGGGCATGCACTGAGAGAGAAAAAAATGTTATAATTTTGGCTCCATGAATTGAGGAAGACATCTTTATTGGTTTCCCCCTTGATTTCTGGATAGAACAGTGCTAGTTTGGGACTCAACTTTGTGAGTGTGTGTGTTTTTTAATGAGTTCTGGAATTTCAGGACCATTATTTTCAATGTGGGGACCAATGTGAGGGTCTGAGGCAGCGGTCTTTAGGGACAACAGCACTAGATCTGCACAGAAAGTAGTCCTCTCTCTGACCTGAACACTCCCTAAGATTCAAGCAGAATGGATAAAGGGGGTCGATTTGCCAGACTCCTGAAATAGATGCCCCTCTCCATACTTCTTTCCACTGTTTTCTATGGGAAGAAAAGGGCAGGGGCGTATCCCTGGTTTCTTTACATCTGTTCTAGAAAATGTAAGAAATGATGCCCAGTTGCTTAAACTGGGAAATTTATGCCTCTGCCAGAAGTCATTTTCTGAATTTGCTGACAAATCCAATCCGTTTCCATGCTGAAAGAGGAAATCAAAGGACATAGTGAAGCAGTTAGCTCTTGAACGAGGACACTGGCCCGTTCTGCATCCAGCATTCGTTCCGCTGTTTTACCAGACCCACGTTGGAACAAAGGCTGTGGTCACTCACACTAAATAATCCACTTTCAGTCCACTTTCAATGCACGTTCCAACTGGATTTTACTGTGTGAACTGGCAAAATCCAGTTGGAAAGTGCATTGAACATGGATTGAAAGTGGATTATTTAGTGTGTGTGACCGCAGCCAGAAACTCCCCTCTACTTTGCAGGCCACTTTCACTTTCTTTGATGGTCGGATTTGATGGAAGCCTCCACACAGTGTGCCGCTTTCACTTCCTTTAATTTCTCGGTTTTACAGCACTGTCTGCATAGATTCATGGCCGTTTTATGGCCAAGCAGGGGCGACTCTGCAGTCAATACAGTGTTGGCCTGGAGTATCCGAATGTGGTTTTGAGCCACATCTTTTTCTGTTCCAGTGTGGGTTTGGTAAAACAGTGGAGTGAATGCTAGATGCTGAATGGGCCAACATTTAGGATAGAGGGGTCAGTATCCACTCGCGTATCTCACAATGTATGTGAATGGTCCTAAGGGATCATATGTATTTCTAGACTTTGGTGGGAAAGGGAACTCCACACAGATATATCGGTATGTTTCTGTTACATGTGTTGAGTTGTTTCCAAGTTGACAGTGATCATATGAATTAATTACCTCCAAAACGTCCTCTTGTTAACAGCCTTGATCGGGTCTCACAATCTGAGGGCCATCACTTCCTTGATTTAGTCAATCCATCTCCTGTTGGGCCTCCTTGTTCTCCTACTGCCTTTGACTTTATTCTGTTTCCCTGGCGAGTCTTGTCTCCTCACAATGTGACCAAAACATAATCACCTCAGCCTCATACCTCAGATATACAGCTATTTGATGGCGAACCCACCATGTGAAGTAACATCTGCGGAAGAATTTATAGATCTGACACCCCACAGAGTCTACACATAGCACGGCAATTTATAACTAATTAAACTAGTTATACATACTAAAGACATACATTTCTTTTGCTTCAAACTGGGTGAATATGTATTATCTTTAAATTCATGCTAATCATTTTGACCTCAGAAGGGGGAAATCATAAATACACTTTTTACCCCCCCCCCCCATGATGTATTGTGGTGTTGCTGTTTCTTCACCTTGGCACTCTAGAATCCCTCAAATAGGGTTGCACACCTCCAGGTGGTAATACAACAAACAAGCAAACCCTGTGATATAAATGACTGGACATTTAATAAGGATCATATTATATTAAATATGAAACTTTACACAAATACAAGGAAAAGTCCATCGTGCTTGACATTTAATAAGGAACGTACTATATTTTTCAAAATTACAAGGGAAAGTCCATCATATTCAATGAGCTCCCGGATATAAAATCATTTCATCCCAATCTTCCTCAGGAGTAATCCTGTTGTATTGAAAGGTGTCAGCCACTTGATACAGTTCAATGTCTGTTAGGAGCAAACCAATACTTAACTTTTTCTTTGTTTTCTGCAGATTATCCTGGAAAAAAACCCATGATATTTTACATGAAAAGCAACATGAAACTGAATGGAATATTATTATTAGTTATTTAATTTTTTTAGAACGTCTGGTTCCATTTCAAGTGTTTATATTGGGAGCAAGCCATTCTTGTCTTCTTTAACTAGGCGCAAAAGCCTTCCATATTAACTTTGGATCCTTATTAAATGTCCTAATAATTCATACCACAGGGTTTGTTTGTTGGTTGTATTTCCTACACGGATATCTGTGATTCCCTTCTTGGTTTTTTCAACCTCCAGGTGGTGGCTGGAGATCTCCTGCTATTACAGCTCATCTCCAGGCAACAGAGATCAGTTTGCCTGGAGAAAATGGCCACTTTGAAAAGTGGACTCTATGGCATTATCGCCCCCCCCTTTCCCAACCCCCCCCCTCCTCAGGCTCCATCCCCCAAATCTCCAGGTATTTCCCAACCTGGAACTTGCAGCCGTACTCCCAAATGAAATCTGAGGTGGCCCTTCTGGGCCAAAATTTCATACTGAAAGCAGGTATCATTTTGAGCCTTTCCCCCCCTTCAGTTTCAGTTCTCTGTCTGAACCACCTTCTCCTTCTTCACCCAGGTTGCAGTCTCGGTCTACTCCTATTGAAATGCAAACCATCAGGGCCAATCATCCGACCCTGTTTAAGAGCTTGAAAATTCATGTTTCTTGTTTTTCATTAAGCTGCTTCTTATCGTAAGCAATCAGACTACCGAAAACACACACAATTATTATTTTTATTCTGTTCCAAGTTTGCTCAGCCACTTCAGAATCTCTCTATAATCAAGTACTGTCGACGGCCATTCCTCAAAGACGCACCACTGGAGGCATTTGTTGCCCTCACTTAATATTTTCTTCAGGTGAATCGAGTCAATACTTTGAAGATGGATTGGCTGTTGAGGCGAAACAAAAGCATTTCACTACCAAGAGGCAATAAGAGAGTGTGTGAGCAGAAACACTTGAGGATTTTTCTTTTCCAAAGAGTACATTGCAAGGACTGTTCTGCGTCCCAAGGTAGTTACCTGCTGAAATCAGAAACATAATTACAGTCAGCGTAATGCCTAATCTTGAAGAAAGACCTTTGTTTCTAATCCTTTATGCTGTTGCCTTTCATCTGGATTTTCTCCATGTTGCCTTTGGAGTGATTAGACGGCATGGCAGGACGAGGCCTACAGAATTAACAAGGCCACAGAACCCCGGGGTGTGTGTGTGTTGGATCATGAGCTTCCTGTTGCACAGTGTGAGGGCTTATGAAACACTGCAATACTAAATGGAGATCTAAATGGGAATCTCTCAGCCCCACCACCTCCAGGTGGTGTCTGGAGATGTCCTGGGATCACAACTGTTCTCCAGGTGATAGAGATCAATTCACCTTAGGGTTGCCAGGTCTGGGTTGGAATATACCTGGAGAGTTTGGGGGTGGAGCCAGGAGAGGGTGAGGTTCGGGGAGGGGAGGGGCCTCAGCATGGTACAATGCCATAGTGTCCACCCTTCAAAGCAGCCATTTTCTCCAGGGGAGCTGATTTCTGTCAGCTGGAAGTCAGTTGTAAAAGCGGGAGATCCCCAGGCCTCACCTGGAGGCTGGCAACCCTAATTCACTTAGAGAAAATGGCCTCTTTGGAAGGTGGACTCTATGGCATTATACTCTGAAAGAAGTGGGACCCACGATACTCGTGGTGGGGGGAGTATTCCCCACAGCTCCCAGCCTGCAGAAGCAGGAGGAGCTCTGCAGGAGGAAGAAGCAGCAGCGGGTGAGTCCAGCAGGCCCACCAAGCCTTCTCCCCCCTCAGCAGCAGTGGCAATACCTGAGCAGCTCACAGCTGCCGACCGCCAAGCCCTCTCCCACCCCCCACTCCCAGCAACAGCAGCAGTGAGGCACGTTTTGCAAGATCTTAAGCACTGTCGGTTCACAGAGCAGTTACGGTACCGGAGTCTTTCCAGGGGGTGGGGGTGAGAAAAGTGGCAGTTCTGTTGATCTGTGATCCAAAGCTGGAGGGTTTGAATCTGATACAGGTAGTGAATATATTGGGTGGTAAATCCTACCTTCTAGGTGATATGACGAGTCGGTGGCCACTCTCCTCCGTTCAAAGACATGGAAATGTGCATAAGCCACTTGAAAATTCCAATAAGATTATGGGATATCTGAAGTTTGGCCAATTGGCCTTTCTTTGAAATGATGCAGTAATTCTCAGAGAAAGCTGCCAGAGTATGGCAAGAAATATATATATTTTTTTTTTTTAAAAAAAAACCCAACTAAAGGCTTCCACGAGCTCAGAAAACCCACCTGTGGAGGAAACTGCCTGGTGTGCTACAGAGTGGTGTAGTGGTTAAGACTGATGGACTCTAGTTTGGAGAACTGGGTTTGATTCCCCACTTCTCCTCCACAGGAAGCCTGCTGGGTGACCTTGGGCCAGTCACAGTTCTCTCAGAACTCTCTCAGCCCCACCTGCCTCACAAGGTGCCTGTTGTGGGGATGTAGGGTTGCCAAGTCGGGGTTGAAAAATACCTGGAGACTTTGGGGGTGGATCCAGGAGAGGGAGGGGCTTGGAGAGAGGAGGGGCCTCAGCATGGTCCAATGCCATAGAGTCCACCCTTCAAAGCAGCCATTTTCTCCAGGGGAGCTGCTCTCTGTCAGCTGGAGATCAGTTGTAAAAGCGGGAGGTCTCCAGGCCCCACCTGGAGGCTGGCAAGCCTAGTGGGGAGAGGAAGAGAAGGAGATTGTAAGCTGCTTTGAGACTCTGGCTGATTCTGCATTGGCTTTTCCCTCCGTTGTTTCACGAAACCCACGTTGATTTCCCTCTGCATTGCATGCTGCTTTCACTTCCTGTGATCATCGGATTTTATGGTAGCCTCCACACTACGTTTGCTGTCTTTGATCATTGGATTTTATGATACCTTCTGCATAGATTTATGGCCCTTTTATGGCTGTTCAGGGGTGACTTTGCAGTCAGTATGGCATTGCCCTGAGGTATTTGAATGTGGTTTCGAGCTGCACTTTCCCCTCCCATTTGAGAAAATGTGGAGCAAATGCTAGAGACAGAATTGCCCTCAAGGTAGAGAAATGTGGGGGTATAAAAACCAACTCTTCTTCTTCTATATAATGCGCTGCCTGTCCACATTGACTGCTGCCGAAGACCAGAGCACTGTTAACACTTCACCAGGGACTGGCATTCGGCTTGGCCTCTGCATCAGATATGACTGAATCACTCAACTGCTATCAGTGCATAAATAATTGTCACAAAGGAGCTATGAGAAATACGTGGACAATCACAACCTAGTCTGGAAACAAATACAGAGAAAACAGTTGTGAGAGTCTGACCCACAAATCAAAATAGTCAACAAGACTTACAAAGAAAATATTTTCTATATATTGTTGCCAGTAAGTGCTACAAAATAATCAACAAATTCCATCAAATCATAAGAAAATCCTTGTATGGGCATCAGGAACTAAGTAGCACGTTTGCAGCCAGAATACTTTTGAGATCAGCGTTCTACTTAAGTGCCTTATTTTTCCTGATTCTGTGTATAGCACTTTATAAGCATGGAAGCTCTTGTACTACTTTGTAGGTTATTTCCTGAGGAAGATCCATTCTTTGAAACGTTGTTATAAAATCCGGAGATGACATTGATGCATTCTTATACAAGGATTTTCTTATGATTTGATGGAATTTGTTGATTATTTTGTAGCACTTACTGGCAACAATATATAGAAAATATTTTCTTTGTAAGTGTTGTCGACTATTTTGATTTGTGAGTCAGACTCTCACAAAGGAGCTATGGCCAGAAAAGAGACTGATGCAAATCACCTTATACTGAGATGGACCACTGGTCATTTTTCCTACCTGATTTCCAGGATTTGGGGCAAAGAATGGTCTCGTTCCACAGCTGCTACCCAAGTTCCCTCCACTGGTAGGGTTGCCAATTTTGCGTTTGGAAATACCTGGAGATTTAAGGAGGGAGCCTGGGTGAGTGGGATTTAAGGAGGGGAGGGACCTCGGTAGGGTATAATGCCATGCAGTCCACCTTCCAAAGCAGCCATTTTTTCCAGCAGAAGGGGAATAAATGTTGTAAATATATAATAAATCAGATTCAGGTGGGCAGCCATGTTGGTCTGAAGCAACAGAAGAAAGCTGGAATCCAGTGGCACCTTTAAGACCCACAAAGTTTTATTCTGGGTATCAGCTTTCATATGTATCTGAAGACGTGTGCATGCACATGAAGGCTGGTACCCAGAATAAAACTTTGCAAGTCTTAAAGGTGCCATCGGACTCAAGTTTTGTTCAAATAATAAATCAATAAGTGATCTGTGTAGTCTGGAGATCAGCTGTAATTCTGGGCGATCTCCTGCCCCCACCTGGAGTTGGCAGTCCTACACAAGTGGGGATGCCATGATTTGAACCTGGGATCTTTAGTGCACAAAGCATGTACTCTGTCACTGAGCTATGGCCCCTTCCGTGAAAGGCTCAGAAACACATAGGGGAGACAATGGTTACTTTTACACTTCAGGAGTATATGAGTAAAAGTGTCCCTCCAGTTTTAATTTACAAGAAAGCACATGTTTGCTACATGAGAAGCTTCAGAAACACCAAGCAGATAGTATTGAGGCTGTAAAATCATGGGTGCACCCGCAGTTGTATTCATTTCAGTGGGCCAAGATGTGTATCTTTCAAGGGGGGAAATATTTGGGCCAAAGGTTTAACTTCTATAACATCACCCTTATCTAGATGAGCATATTTGGGCCAGTCTCTGTCTCTGGAACTGCCCTCTGTGCAACTTCCACTGTGGTCGCGACAGTGGAGGTGCACATGTAACATGTATATTGCTTTCCGATCTAATTAAAAGATAAGGAAGGGTAGGAAAGGGGAAAGCACTTCCTTATCATCAGTGCCGGCTGAGGTTAAAACAGGACGTAGAGATCAGAAGGAAACGCAAGTCACTGGGCTCCATCTAGGCCAAGAGGAAACCACAGTGTAAACTCCCCCCCACCAGGTCTAAAATTATATTAAGTGTAAGTGGGAGTTCATTTTGGCACTGTGAACCGTTATCCCAAGTATTGATTTACGGGAAGCCATGTCTGTCTCTCCTGAGCTGGATTTTTGACCAAACGCTATTGTTAGCTTTTGACTTTAATGAAGACTGCAAATAATGACGTTTACTTAAATATCTATCTGTATCTCCATCTGTCTCTCTCCCTGTGTCTCTTTGGGCTTCTGCTTCCTGCGGTGTAGCTGGCTGAATTGCCTTGTTATTTTAAAATTGGATTCCGATTAAATGAAAGATACTTGTCCTTTTCTCTGCATCTCTCTCTCTCTCTCTCTCTTTTTGCCGACAGCTCGAGGGGCTGCATGATGTGGGAAAGCATCACATTGATCTGGGATCGAACGCCGCTGAATTATGAAAACCTGCCATTCTGGTTTTTTTTTTAAGGGTTCGGCATCAACATAATTTAGTATCTGCTATTCATGTGTGCCAGTATGAAAATACCCATCTTGGCAATCATGCAGAAGAACAATCAATATTTTATAATATTACTTTTAAAAAAATGTCCCTGCAGAGACTTGATTCTGGAGGTCTTCCATGTATTTAGAATAGTTCTGGTGGACTGGAGAGAGGCATAAGAGATAAAAATCGATTTATTTCAAGACTTTCCATTTGGAAAAAATTCACTTCGTCAGGCCATCAGACTGTTATCCGTAGTGTATTTTTATAATGAAATGGTTCAGTTCTTCTCCCTCCCCCCCCCCCCCCCCCAGTAAAGGTTTTGCTAGCAGAAGGTCTGGGGTTGAATCCAACGTTCCCTCTAAGCTGTGGAGTCTTGTGAGTAAAAATTCTACTTTGTGAGCTACTGGCATTAAAGTGGTGAGTGAGCACTTTGGCTCCTGCATAAATTAGTTTGTTCTGGAGCCATCCTCCCTGAGCTATGACAGAAATGTGTGAGCCGGAGGCTAAAAACCTGTGAGCTAGCTCACACTAACTCAGCTCAGAGGGAACACTGGTTGAATCCCTGGCATTTCCTATTCAATGGATATCAGGGAGCAGGGTTAGGAAGGATGTGTGCCGGATGTGTCAGGTTGTCCAGCTGCAGGGGATTGTGTGTGGAGCCATCTCTAGCCTACGGTTCTTCAGCCACATGTGGCTCACTGTGGATCCAAATGTGGTGGTGGAAAGTGCCGTGGAGTCACAATTGACTCCTGATGCTGACCTTGAATTCATTTAAAAATCAACGGCACTTAAGAAATCCAAAACAGTGGATGAGTCCTTCTCTATCCATCTGGGTTCCGATGATGACTTTCCTGCTGCACCCGTATGGTGTCAAAGGCCAGGGTGGCCCAGGAAGCCCGCCCAATATCTGGAGGAGTCAGAGAATGATGAGATATGAAAATAAAGCAAGATAAGCATCTTTCGACACTGCCTGTCTGCTCAAATGCACTAGGAGACGGCACAACTATATGTGGATATGAATATGAATTTATCAAGCTAATTTTACCAGGTGGAGGGGCCAAGAGCTTCCTCCCCTTTCTCCCTGCCCTTAAAAAATGTGGGCTGTTCTGACAAGAGGCCTCAAAATCTGGTGCTTACCTTAAGTGACAAAGATACAGGAGGGGGGGGCCATGCGTGCCTTCCCACGCAGAAGGAGAGGGAAGGGTCTCGTTCATTATATACATGGTATTTTCTGCATGTGTGTTTCCCTGCAGCCTCATGTTGAGGCACAGTTGGCCCCCCATAGTTGTCCCCATAGTGGTCCCCTTCAAACCAATTTGGTGTAATGGTTAGGAACATGGATTCTAATCTGGGAGAACCAGGTTTGCTTCCCCAATCCTCCACGTGCAGCTGCTGGTGTGACCTTGGGTCAGTCACAAGTTTTCTCAGAGCTGTTCCCTCAAGGGCAATCCTTAACTCTCTCAGCCCCCCCCCCCCACAGGGTGTCTGTTGTGGGGAGGGGAGGGGAGGGGAAAGGAGATTGTAAGCCACTCTGAAGTGTAGTGAAGGTAGTCAAGGGTGGGGTATGAAACCAATCTCTTCTCTCCTCTTCTTCTAATTATGTGTCCCAACTGTCCATGAAGATGGGTAGAAAAAGCTTGCCTCCTTTTCAGATGCGAAAGGTCCCACAAAGTAAGGATATAGAACTCCACCACAGTTACTCTGCAGCCGCAGAGTACCATATGAGACAGATGGTAGACAGGCAACCAGATGGGAAGTTCGGCTTGCAGGTGATTGCAGCTGTCAAACATGGTATGTTTGCCTATTGAACGTGCTCTCTGATACTTTCATAGTATCCCGAGTCTTGATGTCTCCCAGAGGAGAAACGGCTTAGCAAGGGAATGGGGCTCAGCAGCTGGTTCTCGCTCTTCCCTTGATGGCAACTGGGGAGGGTCAGTGGCAGAACATCTGGATGGCATACAGAAAGTCCCAGGTTCAATCCCTGGCATCTCCAGTTACGCATCAGGTTGTAGGTGATGTGAAGGTCCTCAAGATGAGAGCCTGGAAAGCCATCTTCAGCCGGACTAGACAATACTGACTTTGATGGACCAATGGTCTGATTCAATAGAAGGCAGCTTCAGGTGTTCGTCTTCTCTTAGGAAGACTTTGATCTAACTCGAGTTCATGCTGATGTCCTAATGTGGATGCTGTAACAATCTGGAGTGTGGTTTTTTTAAAAAAATATTTTCTCAGGAATTGGGATTTTATACTAAAACTATACCACAAGTTGTACAGACATGCCAAAGTAATGTGTGAACCTGCCCATCTGGATCTGGAGAGAATTTGGATTAGGGATGCTTTGGGAAATTTCCTTGACCAAAATTCTCTCTGGATTTTGGTGTTCTCAAATGAATAGCCTTGTTCCCTCAGCGCCACTGATGCACTAGGGATTCTTCATTCTTTTCTTTTCTTTTCCTAAATTTCACAGAGAGGGCTGCACGTGAGTCATTTGTCACAGCTTCAAATTCCTGCAGTTTATGTGTATCTTCCCCCTTCTATTTTTCCCTATAGAAGAAAAGAGATTGGATTTATACCCCACCCTTCACTCAGAGTCTCAGAGCAGCTTACAAACTCCTTTCCCTTCCCTTCCCCTCCCCACAACACACACCCTGTGAGATAGGTGGGGCTGACAGAGCTCTGAGAGAAACTGCTCTTTTTCAAGAACAGCTCTGACAGAAGCCAATGCTCCCTCTAAGCTGTGGAGTCTTGTGAACAAAAATTCTACTTTGTGAGCTGCTGGCCATTAAAATTGTGAGTAAGCAATTTGGCTACTGCATAAATGAGTTTGCTCTGGAGACATCCTTCCTGAGCTAGGACAAAAATGTGTGAGCCAGAGGCTAAAAAACTGTGAGCTAGCTCACACTAATTCAGCTTAGAAGGAACACTGGACAGAACTATGGCTTGCCCAATGTCACCCAGCAGCTGCAAGAGGAGGAGTGGGGAATCAAACCCGGTCCTCCCAGATTAGAGTCCGTGCACTTAACCACTACACCAAATTGGCTCTCTATAGGCACAACTCTGAAGACCCAATGTTCCACAGAAGCTTTTTTGACATGATTGTATGTACATGTGGATCAAGATTTTTGCTGCCTCGTGTTTTACCAAAGTTCAGGAGCACATGGGCACACCTTGCACTGAACGAATCTTGGCTCTGGCCTGGCCCAGGCTAGCCTAATCTTTTCATATCTTGGAAGCTAAGCCGGGTCAGCTCTGATTCATACCGGGATGGGAGACCACCAGAGAAATCCAGGGCGTCCACACAGCTTCAGGCAACGGCAAATCACTTCTGTACATCTCTTGCTTTGAAAAATCCTAGGGAGTCTCCATAAGTCGGCGGGGACTCAACGCCACTTTCTGCCACCAAAGGAATCTTGACGCAGCCATCCGTACACCATCACATCAAAGCTGCTTTTATCCAGTCGCATTTAATGTGCCATCAGTATGGAGCACATAACCCGTTTTCAGCAAAGCTACGATCCGATTCAGGTGTCTGATCAAAACAACAAGTCTGGGGCATCCCCCACTAAAGACACGAACTGGAACTGTGAGTTTAGCAATTCAACACTTTTCAAAGATGCCTGGGAGAATGGCACTACCTCTGGAGAACTGCTTTTCATGCTACAGCATGGATTGCTACAACAAGGGGTGAGAGAACAGCTCACTACAAAGAGGATGGTGACCTGCCATTTATAGGTGTAAAAAAAAAATCCTGACTATCTAACTGAAACATGCCACAGGCATCTCATTGGCAGAGATGTGAAGTTTATGTTCCTTTAAAAGGCCCCTAAACGTACAGCCTATCTATGGGAACGCTTGCCAGTTTCCTCGTTGGGTTATAAGCGGGGAATTTATGGCCGAGCCGGTAACCCACGTCTTCAGAGGTTTAGCGAACTGCTGTGTATTAAATGTTTTATGAAAAGGGCAATTAATTTTTTTTCTTTATGAACACAGCTTCGTCTACCGTGTTTTCCCAGTGTGGTCACAGTAAGGCTGGAAGGGAAATGCTGAGGGCAGAGAACGTCTCAAGGACATTCTTCTTCATTGTGCGAGTCACAAGCAGACGTGAAACTTCTGCATCCGGCTGTGGATCTGCACGTCTTCCCATTGTCCTGGCCGGCTGCTTGGGTCGTGCTGTCTCTCAGAATCCATCACCAGAACTCCCTATGCTTTTCAAAAATGGGAACTGTGGTGGTATTGATAGATTACTTTCTGATATGCTGTCAGCGCTTTGAGGTCAATAAAATCACAAACAAATCTGTAGTCAAAGCACGCTAAATAAATGCAACAATAACTATCTAGAAAGCAAAGTCAATGATAATGCCAAACTCATGTATATATTCTTGTAGAATTGCAAACAGAATAAGAAACAATTCTCCAAAAGTGGGTGGTAACAAACTCAAACCCACAGTAAGTCACAGCACATCTCAAAAGCAGCAGACTTCCTTCATAAATAGAACAAGCACACAAAGAAGAAAAGTGTTTATATAAATATCACATGTCCTTGAACTGAAGCCCAAACATCTATATACTGTGGCTTATAGTAAACAAGATCTGTTTCAAGTAGGAAGTATGCAGTTCCGGATAATATGATCAGTGTTTCAGATCTATTCCTTCATTAGGTAAATCAGGTAAGTCTTCATTAACATACAATGCATACACATGTATAAATGAGGTCCCGCTCAAAATATTCCAACTAGGCACAGCTTCGTATCTCTTGCAAGTTGGCACACAGAGAAAGAAACTAGGATTGCCAGAAAAGCTGGCACACAGAGAACACCTCCAGCAGTGGTCTTCAGTCCATGGGTCGGGACCTTCAGGTGAACCGAGGACCTCGACCTGATGGGTTGGGAGTCCCTACAGAGCCACCATTTATTTTTGCAGAAGGTTTTTGGAGGAACCTGATGCTAGTGCGGACAGCAAGGGTGCTGTGCCTCCCAACTCTCTTTTTGCATGCACAGTGAGAGGTTCCGTGGGGTGGCAAGAAGTGGTCTCCTTGGTGGTGGGTAAGATTCCTCCCTGACTCTAAGCCTGGCTCTGTTCCTCGCAATGGTACGTCTCAGCTTTCCCCAGTTCTCTTAGTCTGTTGCATACATCTTCCTGACCTTGAGACTAAATCATCAACATCATCACCACCACCACCACTATCGTATGGTATTGTGCATAGAATAGCCAGGAGATTGTTTGGCAGCCAGCCGTTCTAGTTCTTTAGCATTATGCACCACTAGGTGGCGAACTAGGCTTGTTTTTAAGGCAAGAGACATTTTTTCAGAGGTGGTTTTGCCATAGCCTGCCTCTGCATCATGACCCTGGTATTCCTTGGAGATTGCCCTTCCAAATGCTAGCCAAGGCCGACCCTGCTTAGCTTCTGAGGTCTGATGGGATCGGGCTAGCCTGGGCTATTGAGGTCAGGATGGCCTTGACACAAATGAGCCGTTACTCTGACTCACCCTTTTTTTCTGTCACATGACTGTGATGTCACATGCTTGCAGTGTGATGTAGTGGTTAGGGTACTGGACTTGCATCTGAGAAACCCAAGTTCAAATCCCCACTCGGCCATGGAAGTTTGTTAGTTTACCCTGGGCCAGTCATTCTCTCTCTCAGGCTAACCTGTCTCCCAGGTAAGCTTAAAATTTGCTCGATGGTTGATGACAAACTCTTACCCTCATTCTTATTTCTCAGGCCTTGATAATTTGAGGTAGAAAACAACAGAAAAACACCAGGGGGAGACCATCAAAGATTAAATGCCCTTGAAATGTCTGAGTATCAGATATAGTAAGTAAGTGTTTAAATTGCAAATAAATATCTATAATGAGTTGGTGGTCCACAACCCACAACAAATACAATATTCCCAAATGTAATCATATGTTCTCATGGCATATCACACATCACCATTGAGATACAAATAAACATAGCAGTTTGCGCTCACAGGCACTGATAACAAGGTGCGCCCATGAATCCAACCGAATTAAAGTGTCCAAAGATGACCTGCAGTCATAAATCAAGCAGAGGATGACCAATGAAAAATCTTCTATAGCTGAACAACACCTTTCCTAGGTATGTAGACGTTTCAGTGTCTCTTCTTCTCGATAAGCTGCTGAATAGTGGAACCCGATTTCAATGAGAATTACAGAGACTACCAGTTCTTTTAGCTGTATTGGACCCCAGGAGCTGGAGAGAGAAAAATGCAAGGGGGGGACAACATAGTGACGCTCTAGGAATTTTCACCATCTCTGTGGTAAAAACCATAGTGATTGGGGGGATTCCTACAATGTCACGTGGAAATGATTTCATATCCATCCTCCCTCCAGCCAGCAGTGTTGTCGCACCCTCCATGCCTCTCTAAGAATTTCCCCCATTCTTTATTGTAAGACTTCTAAAGGGTCACTTGGAAGTGACATCACATCCCCCCTCCCCAAATCCTTCCATCCCCAGGCAACAGACTCATAATCTCCTGGCATTTGCTGGTGCAGGCCTGGCAGCCTAACTCCAATGGTTATTCTGAGGGAAAAACAGAGGGAAGGGAGAATGACTGGGGGGGGGGGGACGAACTAAGGGGAAAACATGAATACATAAATTTTATACTACAGCCTAGGGACTAGAAGTGTGGCCTCACATCAGGAAAGTTTATGGCTCACACTGTTAGGCATTGCTACGTCCCCTTTGCTCTGTCCTTTTATTGTTTCACAATTTCTTTTTTTATATATTTTGCATTATTATTATTTAATTTTCACATACACAAAACAATAACAGAAACTATAAACAGTGTAACAAAGCATACATTAGACAGTCTTACGACTACTGAAACTTCTCCAACTAATGCAATATCCATAAAGAAAGAATGACATCTTAAGCTAATAGCAGTACCATACCTATAATATAATGTGCATATTATAATAAGTATAAAGATTTTGGGCATTTGGGAATTTCCTCAAGCTGTGACAAAAAAATCTAGTATAATAAACCACACTTCTGTAAAGTTGTTTCACGATTCCAGTCTGCAATGAGTTCTCCTCCTTCTTAATTCCATTAAGGTATTTAAAAAAACAGTGATTCTGGAATTGGAACATGTACTTGATGCAGCGTCCAGCGCCTTCATTTCATTTACACCTTTCCCTTGTATTATGGTGTACGATCATAAAAATGTGCTGCAACCGAAGGCATCATGATCCCATTCCATTTCTGTTCGTTTGTTCTGCTCCTATTAGGCTTTATGGTACTTGTTCCCTGATCACAAAATGGCTGCCACCATGGGTCTTAGGCTCAGCCACAAAATGTTGCAGAGTTCCACAATATACTAGAAGGTTCCCAGGCAAACATCCACCTATGATGTGCCACCTGCGGGTACCACCCGCACCTGCAGACCCAAAGATGATGCCTCCTGGGCTCTTCTAAAACACTTCCTACTCTGATGTACTGAATCCAATCTTTGCCTTGATGGAGGAGAGAGTGGGCATGTTGGTGGGCGCTGTGATGCACTTCAGCACCGACTTGGGGAAACACTGGCATTTATTTATCTAATTCAATTTATATCCTGCCCTCCCCGCCGAGTCAGGCTCGGGGCAGCTTACATTAAAAGTTAAAACATTAAAACACCGATGCATTGACACAATGCAACATCACAAGATTCATAAAATAACAATCAGAAATACAGGTAAAGTGCTGATGGTGGTAACATCCCAGTAGGCCGTATTCGGATGGTAGCAAAGGTGTGGCCAAAATTGGTGTCTAGAGCATCCCTCGCTGTTGATGTTGTTGTTGACACAGAGGGCCTTAACAATTCAGTTGTTGTTAGTGGTGGCTCCTAATCGAAGGCCTGGTGGAAGAGCTTCATTTTACAGGCCATGTATATACCATCACATAAAGATTTGTCTTCGGGAGGGCAATATTTCATAAATGCTCATGTGCACACTGTGATTTTGTGTGTGGGGGGGTTGTATTCTTTGCATTTGTCTTTGTGTGTACCCGTGCCTGGAAGTCATGGCGACCCCTGGCGACTCCTACTGGTACATGGAGGACATTCAGAGAAGCTTGATTAGAACAGAAGGGAAATGCTTGGGAACAGAAAAGTAGCATCTGTAGTGAGATAAGAATCTTATATCCCTATTCAGCCCTGGGGGTCCATTCTCCTGAATTTGTGAACTGATTTGAGGTCTTGTGCAAGGCTCTGTTCCGTTCTGTTCAGAAACAGAAAACGGAACAATGGGCAGTTCCTAATCCGATGGCTCTACTTAGGCCTCAAGCAATGCTCCTTCTAAGCTGTGGAGTCTTGTGAGCAAAAATGCAACTTTGTGAGCTATTACCATTAAAGTGATTTGGCTGCTGCATAAATAAGTCTGCTCCGAAGCCATCCTTCCTGAGCCAAGACAAAAATGTGTGAGTTGGAGGCTAAAAAACTGTGAGCTAGCTCACACTGACTCACCTGAGAGGGAACACTGGACACAAGACCAGGTCATTCACAAATCCAAGATCTAAGGAGAAAATCAGCTAAAGAGAAACTCCAGGACAACCCTAGCATTGCCCCCCTCCCCCAATCAGCACATCTCTCTGCCTTCCTTTTTATGGATATGTCCCCGGGAAGTATCTGGAGTGGATAAGGCATCTGTACACAGAAGACAGATCTATTCTTGGTCTCTCTTTCCAACCCCCACAAGATATAAAATACATTCTGTGTGACAAGGAGGGAATGGGTTTGCATTTGCATCGCTCTTCTGTCGCCCCCAAAGAACAATAGATCATTGGTTCCAGGCCTGCCTTGTCCATTCAAACAGAAGTAGTATAAATATATTGCTCATCTGTCACATCCCAGAGTGTGCCTTCGCAGTTTATTTCTAACTTCTTTTTTTTTTCCCTGCAGCTTCTAAAAAAAAAGAAAAGAAAAAACAACTTCCTAGTTTGGTCTACAAGAACACAATGGCAGTGTTTACATGGATTCGAATATTTTTCCCTGTGTTTCCTCGTGACATTTGACTGGACCATTTTTCATCTCGGTAATTTCTTGTACCGTGGGCGCCAGGAACCCGTTTGTAACACCATCGTCTCCGATCACTTGCTTCATTGCTTCCCTGCAAGGGACCGAAGAGATTCAGTCGAGCGCATGACGGAGCGATGGAAAACATCGACATTAGCACACCATTTTCTGGCTCCTTCCAGGATGCCGCAACGGCTTGATCACGGGTTCAGTTCGTGCAAGGGAGAAGGGAAATCAAAAAAACGTGGATGTTTCAGACCAACACAGCAGGGCTGGGAAATTTGAAATAATTCCTATACGGACACCCGCCGTACTTCTAAGGGGGAAGCCCTTAATATCTGGGCGGAAGTGGGTGCAGAGGAGAGTGACGAGGATGATCGGTGGCCTGGAGACCAAGAAGCCCTGTGAGGAAAGGCTGAGAAACTTGGGAAGGTTCAGGCTGAAGAAGAGGAGGTGGAGGGGGGACACGGTGGCTCTCCTGAAGTATTTGCAGGGCTGTCACTTAGAGGAGGGCAGGGAGCTGTTCCTGTTGGCAGCAGAGGAGAGGACTCGCAAGAATGGGTTTAAATTAAGGGCAGGAAGGTATCAGCTGGATCTTAGGGGAGAAAAATTACAGTAAGAGTTGTGCAACAGTGGAATCAGCTGCCTCAGGAGGTGGTGAGCTCCCCCTCATGGGCAGTCTTTAAGCAGCGGCTGGACCAACACTTGTCAGGGATGCTCTAGAGAGCCAGTTTGGTGTAGTGGTTAGGAGCGTGGACTCTAATCTGGAAGAACCGGGTTTGACTCCCCACTCCTCCACATACAGCTGCTAATGCGACCTTGGGTCAGTCATAAGTTCTTTCAGAGCTGTTCTCTCAAGGCCAGTTCTTGAGAGAGCTCTCCCACCTACCTTACAGGGTGTCCATTGTGGGGAGGGGAAAGGAAAGGAGATTGTAAGCCACTCTGAGTCTCCTTTGGGTAGTGAACGGTGCGGTATAAATCCAATATCCTTCTCCTCCTCCTCTTCTTCTCCTTCTCCTTCTTCTTCTTCTTAGCCGATCCTGCATTGAGCAGGGGGTTGGACAAGATTGCCTGTATGGCCCCTTCCAATTCTTTGATTCTACCATTCTATTATATGAATCAGAGACATAAACATATATGAACACCCAAAACTGCCTTATATGGAGTCGGGCCAATCGGTCTTGCTGGACCAGTCTTGTTATCTACTGTGATGGGCAATAGCTCTCCAGGGGTCTCAGGTGGACATCCTTCTGTGAGCCCGTGTGGTGTAGTGGTCAAGAGTGTCAGACTAGTATCTGGAGACTGGAAGACCCAGATTCAAAGCCCCGCTCATGCCATGTCAGCTCACTGGGTGACCTGGGGCTGGTCACAGCCTCTCAGCCTAACCTACCTCACAGGGTTGTTGTGATGGTAAAGGGGAGGGGGAGAAGGAAGTGAGTTTGTTAAATAAATAAGTACATCTTTCAAATTTGGCAAGATCTCTTCAACCCATGATGTTAGGGATTGAACCTTTGGCCTTCTGCATGCAGAGCAGATACTCTGCCGCTGAGCCATGGCCGTGACCGAGAATGATCAGTGCCTCCCTCTGTTACCTATCGACTATCTGGTGCTGAGAAACCCTGCAGCCCAGGCTCGCTAGACTTCAGGAACAGAATGGAAAGGGAAACTGCTGAATTACAAATTATTACAACCCTTAGAACAAAAATCTCCCCAGGATTCAACAGAGATATTGGATTTTCATCCCGTTACATATGCTAACTCATTCAGTCCTCACTTTTGTATTCTCAGCAAGAAGGACTATAAATCCTCTGTATTTTAGTGCATTTCTTTTGCAGAATAGTATATTATAATGCTGAATGTAATGCAAGAGGTATTGGGTGGTTTGAAGGGGATATAGGGTCTAGTGCCCTCCGTGCCTGAAAGGAGAGAATGAAGATTCCCAGTCACTCCCCACAATTAGAAAAGACACCTTTTGACATTCACCTGCTAGTCTGACATATTTATTGCTTTACACCTTATAACCTTAACTTGTTAAGTGTCACTTTGCATATCTTGAACGTCATCACGTTACATGTCAATTTGTTGTTCATTCTCTGGCTGTAAGTTTGAACCTTCCCTGCCATTCTAATGTATCTGAAAAAGTGCGCATGCACACGAAAGCTCATACCTTGAATACACCTTTGTTGGTCTTAAAGGTGCCACTGGACTCTAAATTTGTCCTACTGCCTCAGACCAACACGGCTGACCATCTGGATCTCCGCTAGACTTTCGTTCGAGAAAAGAAAACGACAGAAAAGGGAAAGCACTAGACATGACATATTCTGCGAGGTCGTAAAAGGCTCCAACGCAGAAAATCCATACAATGAAGCCGTCTCATTTCCATGGGAATTTTACAACTGAGAGTCCTTTGATAACCAAAGATTCCCCCCCCACACACACACAAGCTTAAGAAATCAGTCACATTTCCCATTGTTTATGGCCCACATGAGAAAGATCGATGCAATAAATAAATAAATAAATGAGGCAAGGGATTCAGTGGCGTGGGATGCCTCTGTCACAATCAGACTCAATAAGTTGGCTAATTAAACTTGCAGATGGTATAATGAAACCACCCAATCGGAGTCAGACGGATCAATTTCTTTGCTCACCTGGTTTTCATAATGATTAACGGGCTTTCAGCATAGACAACAATAGCTATTAGCTACAAGTGTTATAGTTGGGAAACACCCCTCCCCCCTTCGAAGACTGGAAAAAGAATTAAGCATAAAGGATCATCGTTTCAGCTTCAGAACGGCCTGGAGAAGATGGCAAAAATAGAAACGTCACCCTCTGAGCTTCCTTCGACCTCAGTGAGAGGTTTCAACATTCTCTACCAGCGTGGTGAAGTCGTTAAGAGCAGCAGACCGTAATCTGGAGAACCGGGTTTGATTCTCCACTCCTCCATATGAAGCCTGCTGGGTGACCCTGGGCCACTTACGGTTCTCTCAGAACTAGAGTTGGGGTTTCCCCCAGTGGGGATGGTGTTTTCCCTAATTTGGGGTGGCTCAATCTACTGCCAGCCACCTGGCTGTCAAGGGGAGCCCCGCCCCCAAATCCCCGCTGCTCCCAACATGCCCAGCACAGTGACATCAGCCGGAGGTGACGTCATCATGCCAGGCATGTCGCGTTGGGGATGCTCTAGCATTTGACTAAAACCTCTATGGTGATCAGAAGATCCCGGGGAGCAGCATGGAGCCCCCTGCTGGCAGTCGGTAAGCAGTCTCCCCACAACAGACACCCTGTGAGGTAGGTGGGGCTGAGAGAGCTCTCTCGAGAACTGCCCTTGAGAGAACAGCCCTGAAGGAACTTATGACTGACTCAGGGGCACACCAGCAGCTGCACGTGGAGGAGTGGGGAATCAAACCTGGTTTGCCCAGATTAGAGGCCACTCTCTTAACCACTACACCAAACTTGCAGGGTCAGCCCTGGTAAGTGCTTGTACGGGAGACCACTGAGGGATCTCAGGGTTGCTATGCTGAGGCAGGCTATGGCAAAACACCTCTCTTCGTCTTGCGCCTTGAAAACCCTACGGGGTTACCATAAGTGGGCTGTGGCTTAATGGCAGTTCACACACACAAAGTGTCAACTTTCACGACCCAGGTTCCCCCCTTCTCCCCCCATATCAGCAGGCAAGTGAGTCCCAAGCCAGCCGGCTGGCCAACTTGCCAGCAGACCAGGGTGCTAGTGCTGGGACCAGGGGCTCTGTGGTGCCTCCCCCATTCTCTGGAACCCTCGGTAATCACCTAGGGCTGCCTAGTGTGTGCCCCCCCACATCCTGGGTTGGCCTAAACAACACTGCTAGAGACATTTGTTAGGTTCAGATGGGTACCTTTTATTGCCTCTTGCCTGGAGTAACTTAAAACGACCTCCGGTGGAACCTGCTCTGCATCTAACACAAAATGCAGGCTTCAGCCGGACTTCACGGCACGTCCTGAGGCATTTTCCCTTCCACAAACCATTCTTTAAAAAAAACCAAAAACCTCTTTGTAACCTCCAGGCTGAAGGTATCCTAATAAAAGGTATCCAGTTGACTGTGTTTTTAAGTGACTCTTCCCAGTTAAAGGGATATTTATTATTATGCAGCGTTCCTCCCGAAGTAGTTTTGTATTCCTCTAGCTCTCCTCTTGCAGCTTTTAGGGTGTCTAGTGATTCTGGCTGGAGGAACGTAATGGCATTGATCTATAGGGGTGCCCTCCAGAGCAGGTGTCCTTTACCAATTGCTTTTGTAATGAGGGTGCTTTACTGCCACCTCGTGGACAGGGTGTTTTGAAGGAGGAAAGAAAAAAAAAAGACGTGTTTGCATCTTTCCTGTCACACCTCAGACGGACGGCCAGCTCCTTCTCCTTGCACAAGGAATATTTGAAGTTGTCACCTCAGCTATCTTGATCTAACTGAAGAGGACATTTATTAGCCACTCTCTTTTCTCTGCTGTGTGGAGAAAATTACTGCTTTGAATGCTTTATTGGCAGAAATTAGCCTGGGTAAATATCTTGGAGAGCCCTGAACTGTCTTCCGAGAGTGTCGCAGACGGCTTCTTATTTGCTTTCCCCTTGATCAACTGGTACTGAAGGGGGGAGGGGGGCACATAAAGAATAGACATCTCTCTCAACAGCTTGGCGGCAAAGAAAATAATGTGTGGCGAAGCCAGATTTGGCAGTTTGTCACAGGGCAACCCAGAACCATGTCTAACCATTTGTATTAGATTTAATTGTCCTGGATAGCTGAAGGGAGCTTTTAGGAAGACAAGAAGAAGAGATTGGTTTTATACCCCACCCTTCACTACCTGAAGGAGTCTCAGAGCGCTTACAAGCCCCTTCCCTTCCCCTCCCCTCCCCTCCCCACAACAGACACCCTGTGAAGTAGGTGGAGCCAAGAGAGCTCTTTCAAGGACTGCCCTTGAGAGAACAGTCCTGAAAGAACTTGTGACTGACCCAAGGTCACACCAGCAGCTGCATATGGAGGAGTGGAGAATCAAACCTGGCTCTCCCAGATTAGATTCTGTTCTCTTAACCATCACACCAAGCTGGCTCTCTTTAGCTGGAAATAGATACCAGACATCCTTGGGAAATCTGAATCCTGTGGCTAGGGTTATCAGGTTCCCTTGGCCACTGACAGGGGTCGGGGGGAGGGTTGCCAGATCCAGGTTGGGGAACTCCTGGAGATTTGAGGATGGAGCCTGGGGAGGACAGGAACCTCAGTGGGGTCCAATGTCAGAGCCCGTCCTTCAAAGCGTCCATTTTCGCTAGAGGTCGGTTGTCATTCCGGGAAATCACCAGGCCCTACCCAGAGGTTCATTACAGGAAAGGAGAACTACGGATATAGGACCAAACAAGAGAAACAATAACCGTAGAAAAATAACTAATTAACTCTAAACAAATCTTCTTTTTTAATATACCAATTTACTAAGTACATAAATATCAAATAATAGGAAAAACATCTCTGTGTTCTTAACAGAATCATTCACATCGTGCAAGTCGACTCATTAACGAATCCCTTTAAATCATTACATTCTTACAAACACATTGGAAGGCTAATAAATACTAATAAATGGCACAATAAAGCTAAGCAGTACCCCTTTTTGAGTATTATAATATTGTGCACTTTGGCAGAGCCTGGTTATTTTAATTCCTCTACGCTTTATAAGAAACCCGTCATAAAGGCAAAATTTGTCTCAGATGATGTTGAGGGGGCAGGTGTTATTTCTATTATTGGATATTTATGCACTTAGTAAATTGGTATATTAAAAAGAAGATTTGTTTGGAGTTAATTAGTTATTTTCCTACCCAGAGGCTGGCAAATCTAGGGTTAACTGCTTTCACCTCTGGGGCTTACAGTGCAATTCTGTTCAGAGTTACTCCAGAGTAAGCCCACTGGAATGGCCCTGTATAGGATGTCACTGCTTACCTCAGCTCTTTCCATGTTTTTCTCAGAATGAAGAAGAAGAGGAGGAGGAGGGGGAGATTGGATTTATACCCCACCCTTCACTACCCAAGGGAGTCTCAGAGTGGCTTACAAACTCCTTTCCCTTCTCCTCCCCACAACAGACACCTTGTGAGGTAGGTGGGGCTGAGAGAGCTCTGACAGAAATTGCCCCTTTTCAAGAACAGCTGTGCCCGAACTAGGGCTTGCCCAAGGTCACACCAGCAGCTGCATGTGGAGGAGTGGGGAATCAAACCCGGTTCTCTCAGATTAGAGTCTGCGCACTTAACCACTACACCAAATGGTGGCGGTTGTCCTCTATACATCTCAGCAAGCCTCTTGTGTTCCTGGTTGGTGCTACGCTGTGAGGGAGGGAAGGGTGCTACTGAATTTCCAGTCAACTCTGTACCACGTCGGGAACTACAACTTCCAGAGAAGCAGTACAACAAAGGGTATGTATGCGATGAGGCACACCATAACCCCCCTCCCCTCCAGACACCAATGTTACAAACCCTCAGGAATAGGGACGCCAGCCTCCCGATGCAACCTGGGAACCCTCTGGCATTACAGCTCATCTCCAGACCATGGAAGAGATGTTTTGGAAGGTGGACTCTATGACATTGTACCTCACTGAGGTCCGTGTCCTCCCGGGCTCCCTCCTCAAATTGCAAGGTGTTCCCCAACCTGGAGTTGGCAACTCTACCCCCCATCACTCCGCCAATGGCCAGGGGGGACCGGGCGACCCTATTCAGGAAGTTTGTTTCCACTAAATGTTCACAGGGAACATGCATAATTCCAGACTCATGCTGAACTGAGCCATGCACCAATTGTCCAGCACTAGTCATTCATTGGAGCCGGGCAGAATCTGAAGTGTAATGGTGTATTCACACTGAAATATCTGTTACACAGTTGGACCAGCTAGGTTTGAGACCCAAATATTGGTTGCATAGTTGGACTAGCTAGATTTGAGACTCAAATAATGTTTACCTAGTTGGACCAGCTAGATTTGGGGTGTCAAACAAGGCTCGAAGGCTGGAACCAGCTCATCCAGGGCTCTTATGTGGCCCAGGAGCAACTGGTCATTACCTTTAGTGCCAGATGACAGAGGCTGTGCATTATGTCCCTGTATACTCTCCCAGTGCTAATGAGTAATGGGCAGTGGAAGTGGAAGGGTGGGTATAAGGGAGGCATTTCAAGGAAATATTGTAAGAGTATTAATGCTTTAATATGTTTTTACTGAGAGCCAGTTTGGTGTAGTGGTTAAGAGTGTGGACTCTAATCTGGGAGAACCGGGTTTGATTCCCGACGCCTCCACATGCAGCTGCTGGTGTGACCTTGGGTCAGTCACAAGTTCTTTCAGAGCTGTGCTCCCAAGGGCAGTTCTTGAAAGAGCTCTCTCAGCCTCACCTACCCCACAGGGTGTCCGTTGTGGGGTGGGGAAGGGAAAGGAGTTTGTAAGCCACTCTGAGTGAAGGGGGCGGTACAAATCTGATCTCTTCTTCTATTTTGAGTAAAAAAATAATATCGTTAGTTGGGTTTGCCTGTGTCATTTATAAAGTTTATATCTCCCATACCTGGCATTACATTTTATGGAAACATAGACTGGCCCAACAAAGTGACATTTATGTCAGATCTGGCCCTTGTAACAAATGGGTTTGGGGTAGATCCTTTCATCAGATACAAGTAGGAATGGATAAAGCGAGTTTTGACACTTGAACGCTCATTCCCCCATAATCGCATTCATTTCTAAGGTGCACTTGAATCGCGCTGTTCTACTACAGACCAGACCAGCCATCTTCTGAAACAGTAGCCAGACCAATAAAACACTGGCTCTTTGGCAACCCAAAATCAATGCTCCCTCTTAGGTGTGGAGTCCTGTGAGCAAAAATCCTACCTTGTGAGCTAAAGTTGTGAGCCAGCGATTTGGCTACTGCATAAATTAGTTTGCTCTGGAGCCCATCCTTCCTGAGCTAAAACAAATATGCATGAGCCAGAGGCTAAAAAACTGCAAGCTAGGTCACACTAGCTCAGCTTAGAGGGAACATTGCCCCAGATGCCTTTTTTTGTATGCAGGCCGGAAGAAGGTCAGCCGTAGGATGGCTCAGTCACACTCCCACTTCATAATCTAGGTGAGGGAAATGCCGTCTCGATTCCATGTCAGAGCAAACAAGAGGTCTTGTTTTAGTTAAGAATCACTGGAGTCTTAATGTATTGCTGCCTCAGATAACAATTAGACTTGGACTATCCCCCCCCCCCCACCTTTGCCAGCATTGTTCTTCCAAGAGTTCAGTACAACAGTTCTTGGGATTCGATCAACGTTTCGCATTTTCTTTTGCTAAACGCCAGCAAATTATGCCCACGTCTCCACCTAACGCTCTTGAAAAACCTGGTGAAGCCATGGATCAAAAACAACCCTCCTTGCAGTCTCACCAAAGTCATCATTTTTTCCACCCCCCTCTGGCTTATAACCTTTTTGACAGATTTGCAGTTTTCACACTGCTGCCAACAAAATGTCAGGAGATCTGACAGGTTCTGAGCCTGGAGAACCAGAAAACGGTCAAGCTGCTTCTGGGAGAGTTTTATAACTGCCGTGCCCCCATACAACAAGTTGGAATGTGAATATATGTGTATTTTTCTTCCTTGGCATCACCACCTCCTGCTGCATATATATATATATATAGAGAGAGAGAGAGAGAGAGAGAGAGAGAGAGAGAGAGAGAGAGGCTGGGGCTCTGGTCTCTCAACCATATCGAGGATGCTGGAAGAAGACCCAATATCTCACCAGATGGGACGGTGGGATGGTGTTTCTTCGAAGAAGAAGGAGAAGAGGGGAAAAAAACCACACCACTTTGGGTGGCAAAGGCAAGAACATTACACCAGTGATTTCTGTCACAGAAGCCTTTCTGTTTTGAGCAACCATGAGATCTGCGGTTTTCATTAAGTTGGAATAATGTCCTCAAATAACTTTCTGATTTCTGGTGGATGGTCAAGAACCTGGAGAGGAGGAGGAGGAGATGGATGGATTTATACCCCGCCCTTCACTACCCGAAAGAGTCTCAGGATGGTTTACAGTTTCCTTTCCCTTCCCCTCCCCACAACAGACACCCTGTGAGGTAGGTGGGGCTGAGGGAGCTCTGAGAGAACTGCCCTTGAGAGAACAGCTCTGAAAGATCTTGCAACTGATCCAAGGTCACACCAGCAGCTGCATGTGGAGGAGTGGGGGATCAAACCTTGTTCTCCCCGATTAGAGTCCGCGCTCCTAACCACTATACCAAACTGGTTCTCCAGAACCTAACCTGCAATTGTATAGAAGAATGGACTTTGCAGCTGGAGCAATTCAGGGATGTCATGGGGTACCATCCTGTCCTCAGTCAAGATGACTGAGACCACAAAAATTTCTTTCGAAAATGTATTGGGAGCTGGATACATTTTATCCAGAAGCATGCTGCAGCTTTGTCCCCACGGGAGGCCCGTCCAGTAGGCAACCCTGAAGTCAGTAGTGGTGTAGTGGCTAACAGTGTCAGACCAGGATCTGGAACATCCGAGTTCAAATCCCCTCTCCTGAGATGGAAGCTCGCTGGGTGACCTTGAGCCAGTCACACTCTCTCAGCCTAACCTACCTCACAGGGCTGTTGTGAGGGTAAAATGGAGAAGAGAATGGTGTAAGCTGCTTTGGGTTCCCAGCGGAGAAAAAGGTGGGATACACATGAAATAAAGAAAGAAGGCAATAAAGAAATTGCTTAAGGCGCCAGAGGTGGAGGAGTGCCAACCAACCTTGTGGGTAGCTGAAGAGGGCAGGCACTATCTTCCTGCCTCCCCATATAGAGTGTGAGAGGGAGCTTTGGCATCCAAGCCTAGGGCTCTCAAAATCCTTGAGACAGCCCCACTAATCCTCTCTATGAGGCTCTACAGATGCCTGGTACACTGTCCTGAGCATTCTCGTAGTGCAATAGTGTCAGGTATCACCAGCTCTGATTTGGACCTGCAGCAATCTCAGGACGTATTTGAAGAGTTCCCCAAAATGGCGCTTTTGATTATTTTTAATGGGTTTCCATATTGTTCAGGCTATATTAAAATCTAACTCCATTTCCATATGGGTCCAGTGTTCGAGAGCCCCGAAGCCACCCCAAACTGCCCGTTTTGTTGTCAAGAAACGAGGAGACACAGCTCCAAAGACTGGTTGATCCTTGTTCACAGAGATGGCTGCAGTAGTTTAATTTCGACTCCACCCCTCTCTGTTTCTTAAGCCTTTACTGCACCCCATTTCCAGTTTATGGCTTCTTCTTCATTTTGTAAATGGGGACTTCTTGAGACACGGCTTCTGACACTCCGACAGTGTTCGCGTTGCAACGTGTTTCATTGTGTTCCCTGCCTATTCAGTGGATAATTTTGTTCCAAAAGAAGCAATTCCCATTTCCCCCCAAGTTTCCCCCCCCAACAAATGTTTTCAAGTGGCAAGCAGCAAGGGGGGGGAAAGCTATTTTTGTAAGGGCCCGGCTCCCTGTTTGCATATCAAGTGTCTTCTAAAGATATTCCTTTCTCCTCACTTGTTATTTGACTGCCGAATTTCAGATGCTCGAATGTTCTCTTTATGCAAAAGGGGTGTCTCTCTCTTTTTTTAAAAAATTGTTTTTTTAAAAAAAAAAAACCCACAAGTGATTGTTGCCGTTGCTTGCTATTCACGGCGAGAATCTGAATAGCTTTATGAATAACATGAACTGATGTTCTTGTCATCTGCAACAATATTTACAGAACATACTGTTACATTAAAAGGGAAATTGGAGGAAAAGACGTGACGCCTATGAAAGAGGTGTAAAAAACAAGCCAATTGCTTGAGCGCCGCTGAAGCGATTCACCTTTTTCTTACCGCTTTGCTTGGCTCATCAGCCGTCAACTGTTTAGATCAGAATGTCTGCTTTTTAAATAGGTTATTATCTTCCAAAGTGGGACTTATTTATTTATTTATTTGTGGCAAACTTGTGTTTGTATCGGTAGGTGACAAATAGAAAAATGTATATGACAGAGTACGACAAGGACTCGAGACATCTCATTAGGAAAGAGAAAGAAAGGAAGTGTCCACCATTCAAATATGGTAATATTTTTCTTTGGACGAGGAGCGGAAAACAGAGTTTTGCAAACTGCAATCATTGGGAGTAGGGGGGAAAAATCAGCCTGAATTGAATCTGAGATATTGTGCTATCAACCTGGCGGCCTTTGTCTCAGTGTTTCTTAGCAAGTGATGGGCTGTTCTGTGTGGTAATATCCCGGTATTAAATGCAGACAGGATTTCCACTGTATTAGCCAGAGCAGCATCGGCAAAAGGCTATTATTTCAATATAAATATAGTCTTTATTGGAATAAATGCATCTATGTGATCTTTCGTTCCCCCTGAGCTGCTGAAAAAGCTCAGCATTGATGCCTCCCTGCGTGCGATTTTCAATATTTTCTTTTCTTTTCTTCCGAAATGGATTCCTGGGCTCATGAAAGGAGATGGAATTATGAAGTCAGTACTCAGAAAATAAGCAAAAGTTCCTTTATTTTTAAAACAATAGATTGAATAAACACAGCCCCCCCCCAAGCTTCTAGCACATTTCTTCATAACAAGTACATGTTCAAAAGCCCTAGTGTTACCCAAATAGGTGGTCTCTTAATTAATTGGGGGAATTAGCTTCAACGGAGAGAAAGTGAGAGGTGGGTAACTGGAATCCCCACCAACGTATACCAGGGTTTTCCCTTAGAGAACTCTCAAAATAAGCCAGTCAGGTGTTCAACTGGAAGTAGTTTTATTGCAAAATAATAAAAGGGCAAAACACACACAAGCAGAACACACTTATAAACACACAAACTAGCTAAGAAGAAAGCAGAGAGGAGGGGGAGATAGTGATTTCAGGGAAGGTGAGATTTACCAACTTGGACGATCAAGGTCCACGGAAGTCAGCAAGCGAAATGACCAACGTTTCATAGAGCGAAGAGGAGAGGAGACCTGCACGCAAGTGGAGGTGTGAGACTGAAGTCGAGAACACACGCATACACTGCTAGGGCACAGCCTGCTGGAGTTACAGGGGAAATATTCCCTGGGGCTATGATGACGTGCTTGCCCCCAAAACAAGGACCTGGTGACTTTCCCGGGGATTAACAATGGTCTTGGGACACCTCGATGAGATCACCGGGGGATGAACTATAGGGGGTTGATATTTCTTGATGACCCTTGAGTACAGGATGGGAGAAACTACTGGGTTGTATGAATAGTGTTAAGTATGGCATAATTAGGGCAAATGGACGAGGGAAAGCATGACTGGGTGAGGGTGAGGTTAATCCGAGATGAGGTAATGTTTCCTTAAGGGACCCATTGTTTTGCATTATGCATCTCTTTAGGGTTGGGAGGAGGGCTATTAGCTGGTAAGCCTCTAGGATTCACCCAAGAAAATATTTTACCAGGCTCTTACCTGGCCTGATAAAATATTTTGTTTGTACCAGATCCATTTTAGTTTCAATCTCAGGCCAGGTAGTGCCCTGCTCATAAGATTTTGGGGTGATATTAAAGAAGGGTGCTTATCTCTCTCTTAGTGCAGAAGAAGAAGAAGAAGAGATTGGATTTATACCACACCCTTCACTCACTTGGAATCTCAGAGTGGCTTACAAACTCCTTTCCCCTCCCCACAACAGGCACCCTGTGAGGTAGGTGGGGCTGAGAGAGCTCTGAGACAACCATCCTTGAGAGAACAGCTGGTACAGAGCTATGGCTTGCCCAAGGTCATCCAGCAGGTGCAAGTGGAGGAGTGGAGAATCAAACCCGGTTCTCCCAGATTAGAGTCCGCGCACTTACCCACTACACCAAACTGGCTCTCGCTACACCAAACTGGCCCTCAAAGAGGCGGGGTCTGACTGCTAACATTAACAGATCCCAGATGGCATCAGTCTCACTTATTTACCCCATGCTCCTTTCCTAGCAGGAAAAATCACCTAAATTGCACATTTTTCCTACTCAGATGAATGCACGTACGCTGCTTTCACACACAGTGGATCATTAGCTGGATGCACTTTAGTGATAATTTGCAACTGGATTTTCCAGTGCGAGAAGGAAAATCCACTTGCAAATGGTCACTAAAGTGCATTGACAGTGCATTATTCAACATGTGTCTCTGTCTACAAGAATAGCTCCAGGATGGGTAGTGTGGTTGTGACAGGCTGGGTTCCACCTCTCTCTAAGAGCAACCAATGAGAGCTTATAGAATGTCAAGAGAGGGAGACTTGAAAAAACAGCAGCTGAGAACAACAGTTAGGGGTTAGTAGCAGAGAAGTTGACAGCTTAGGAGCTGAGGCGAAAAGGGTTTTTCCGACTGAGTGGAACTGTGTAAAAAATAGTTAAATTGATATAGTCAAACTGTAACCAAAGGATCCCAGTTGCAAGAATGGGACCTCAGTTCAAAAGCTCAACGGAAGTGAAACCTTGTTACATGTACTTTACTTTCCTCAGTGTTTTGTTCTTATCATAAATCAAAGTTTCTTGTTTTGATTAACTCTGTGGGCTGCATGTCTAAGAGAAAGAAGCACACACACACACACACAATTTAATATCTTGGCCTGTAGACATATAGGATAGGGCAGTGATGGCCAAACTTCCTTAACATAACATCCACACAAAATAAATATCAGATGTTGGAGAGCTGCAAGACATGAATAAATATTACACACATGTTCTTATTAACAAATATGCAAATTTCCTTTTTATTAACATTAAATTAGACTGTGTGAAGGAGTCGCATGCGGCTCCCGAACTGCAGTTTGGCCACCCCGATATAGGATATGAATGAATGGTGGCACCGAGTGACTGGAACATTATTTGAGCCCCAACCTCACTAGCTCTGCGTGAGTGAGGGCTGATTATTAAAGGAGGCTGAGTGGAAAAGAGCTTCACAGTGATTAAATGGTTAGAGCGCTAGGCTATGGAGACCTGGGTTCAAGTCTCCACTATGCCATGAATCTTGATGGGTGGCTTTGGGCCAGTCAGTCTCTGGATGGACAGGACTGTTGTGAAGATACAGTGAAGGATGGAAAACTGCATTCATAAGAGCTGTGTCAACCATGAACTCGTCAGACCAGACACGCTCTCTCTCTTTCAGCCTAACCTTCTTCACGGGCTTGTTGAGAGAATGAATGGTGGAAAGGACAACTGCGTATGCCACCTTGAATTCCTTGGAGGAAGAGTGGGTTAGAATGTGACAGACAGTGGAAATATGTCAAACGAAGAGTTCCACTGATTTAAAGGGAAAGCTGAAAGTGGCATAATTTCAAGTGCCAGATCAGCAGATGGAGCATGAAGGCATATTTTTCTTTTCCCTGCCCAGACTCCCTGAGCTGCTTATTCATGACTTTCCTGAATCCTAGAGATACTTTAGAAGCAGTTCTTACTGGAACTCATTTCTGGATTTTGTAGTTTCAAAGCCGGATTTTGTAGAGCCAGTTTGGTGTGGTGGTTAAGAATACGGACTCTAATCTGGGAGGACCGGGTTTGATTCCCCACTCTTCCACATGCAACTGCTGGTGTGACCTTGATTCAGTCATGAGTTCTTTCAGAGCTGTTCTCTCAAGAGCAGTCCTCGAAAGAGCTCTCTCAGCTCCACCTACCTCACCGGGTGTCTGTTGAGGGAAGGGGAAGGAAAGGAAATTGTAAGCTGCTTTGAGACTCTGAGAGCAGGGCAAGGCATAAATCCAATCTCTTCTTCTTCTTCTTGTGTCCAAAGGGGAACAGATGCAGTTGGAATATGCCATTGTTCTATTTTTTTTTTAAATCTAATTTTTTTATTCAGTGCTGTGTGTACACCCAATTAGGGTTGCCAGGCACGGATCAGCTACCTGGCAGAGGACTTACCAGCAGGAAAACTAGGCCTTGGCCTGCGTCGCCAGCCAACACAGTGATGTCACTTCTGGCACACACTGGAAGAGAAGTCATCATGTTGCCAGCAACACAGGGAGACTCTGGTATCTGGGGGGGGGGGGGGAACTCTATGGTAAAAATGACTTCTACCATAAAGTTTTTGCTCAAATAACAGAATTTCCCCACTTTGGCAGCCTAGGCCTAGTTTTTCTGCAAGTAAGTCCCTACCTCTTCAGTGGCCAGGGAGTACCTGGCAAACCTATCATCTATTGTTTTACTGCTTTCCCTTTGTTTGTGTTGGCAGAGTGTAGATATGCAGTAAAGCAGAGCACAGACTGTTTAAAGATTACAGTAGGTTTATTAAGAAGGGGAAAAAAATGATGTGAGAAAGAGGAGAGAGAATGAGGAGTCTAACTGTCTAACTAGCTAGGAGAGAGTCAGTAGCAGAGAAAACTCATCAGGAATGGGAAAAGCCCTAATTCTGCCAATCAGAAGACAGGAAGGAGACCTGAAAATAGTGGGAAGTCCCTAACCTCACTATGCTAACTAGTTGTCCTCTCTGCTGCCCCCTGCAGGATGTTTTTGGCATTCTCTTTATCTATGCACGATAGACCTTGCATATTCCAACAGTTTGCTACCAATGTGCCTGTGAGCATTAATAACTCACTGCATAGTAGCAGTCATGATGCGTGTGGGATTCAGGGGCCTCAGTACACCTGCCCTCAACAGCTCCCTTAACTGGCACTCCTTTTCTTGTCCTACTTGGGCTTGCAGCACCAGCATAGGTTTGCCTGCTCTGGGTTGGGAAATACATGGGGATTTTAGGGGTGGAGCCCCAGGAGAGTGGGGTTTGGGGAGGGGAGGGCCCTCAGCAGGATATAATGCCATAAATTCCACCTTCCAAAGCAGCCATTTTCTCCAGGAGAACTAACCTTGCTCATCTGGAGATGAGTTGCAGTAATGGAAAGTACCAGCAGGGGATGGAGGGGGATTTACCCGGAGAAAAAGGAAGGTCCAGGCCATGTTGCTGGCATCACACAGGAAGTGAACAGGGCAATTTCCTTTCTCCTTTCCCCTTAATAGATTTTCAACTGCTGCCAGCAATCTGTCCCTCCTGAAGCACGCTCATTAGAATAGTTTGTTTTGGGGGAGAGCCGGTTTGGTGTAGTGGACTCTAATCTGGGAGAACCGGGTTTGATTTTCCACTCCTCTGGTGTGACTTTGAGTCAGTTACAGGTTGTTTCAGAGCTGTTCTCTCAGGAGCCGTTCTCTCAGAGTTCTCTCAGCCCCACCTACCTCACAGGGTGTCTGTTGTGGGGAGGGAAAGGGAAATGAGATTGCAAGATGCTCTGAGACTCCTTTGGGTAGTGAAGGATGGGGTAGAAATCCAATCTCCTCCTCCTCCTCCCCCATCAGGGATACTACACATACTTTTCTTAAAGCAAAATTTAAGGCAAATGTAGATGCTGACTATGGTGTCGAGAACAGCACTGGATCGATTGCCTCCAATAGCACACTTTTTGGTCCCTGGTCAAACAAGGGACCTGTGCATACAGCAATCTGTTACGAGTATGGATCCTAATCCAACCATAGGGACCTAGGAAGAACGTACCTTGTTTTAGTGTGACGGTGAGGCTAGATTAGAGAACCTCGTATCAGCTTTCTAAAATCTAATTCATTCCCCAACCGCCCCTGACCAGTCTGTTCTGTTTCTTCTGTGTCAAACCTGACACCATGCTGGGGTTTCATGTTGAGATGAAAATTGGAAAATAAGTACACAGGTTTACTCCATCCCGCTACTCTCTCTCCCCACCCTTTCCCTTCATCTCCTTCTTGTGATATTCCATTTTTTACAAAAAAAAAAAATTATCATCCAACTTAAACTTCTGGGGGGGAAATCTAGCCGAGATTACATCTTTATCGAAGGGCATCAAGACACAGATTTAAAACACAGATTCATTTTCTTTTTATCATTTCGCATATCAGAGGGAAAAGAAATGTACTTCCTTTACAAGGCCTCCCCCCGTCTCTTTCTGAATTCGCGGCAAGTAGTGGTTTCTTTCTTTCTTTCTTTCTCCCTTTTATCTTCTGATTTCAAGTACAGGTGTGGTCCCATTCCGTTTTCCTGCGGCTGCCTTTTGAGCATAATATTTTAGCTCAAAGACACTCCACCAACCAATTAAAACGAATTAAATTAGTACCTGCCGGGAGAATGAATTAAATAAAATGCACAGTAATTCCATTCGCACCCATTTTTCTTTGCACCGTAAGAACATGAACGTTACGTGCCCGCCTGGCATCTGAACAAACAATTTAATCCAGCGGGAGGGTGTGTGTGTGTGTGTGTGTGTGTGTGTGTGTGTGTGTGTGTGTGTGAATAACCCAGGCAGGGGAAAGGAAGGATTAATACAGGGATGATTTCATCACATATTTTCTTCCAGTGAAAGTAAACAGGAGAGGGATTTCCCCCCCTCTCCCTCCAATGATCTAACTCAGACCGCAATTCATCACCTGTCTTTCTAATAAGGAGTCAGAGCACCAGATGTGGTGTCAGGTTCAGAGTGAATTTCGTACTTGCCATGAGCCAGTGTCAGGAACTGGCATATAAACTAACTCCTTGTTCGCCAAGGAAAAGCCAGGATGCATGCTACAGGAGTAGAAGCTTTCCTTACCTCCAGACTTTTGATCACGGAAGCCACAGTTGGATTCAGGAGCAGAAAACAGAGGAGTCTGTCCGGGGCAGTGAGAAAACATCATGGCCATCCATTCTACAGATAGGAATGGCAACTCCCAGCTTGGGAAATTTCTGGAGATTTGGGGGGAGGGGCTGTGGAAGGTGGCATAATGTGAAGCAATGGCATCCAGCCTCCAAAGCTGCCATTTCCTCCAAAGGAACTGAACCCTGTGGCCTGAGTTCAGCCACTCAACTAGTGGCTGGCTATCATAGAACAGAATCATAGAGTTGGAAGGGACCTCCAGGGTCATCTAGGCCAACCCCCTGCACAATGCAGGAAATTCACACACACACACACACCACACATCCCCAGTGACCCCTGTTCCATGCCCAGAAGATGGCAAAAAGTCTCCAGGATCCCTGGCCAAACTGGTCTGGAGAAAATTGCTTCCTGACCCCAAAGTGGCGATCAGCATTTCCCTGGGCGTGTAAGAAAGGGTCATGGGAATTAAGCACTGATGCGACCCTTTCTGCCCTCCCTCTCATGATCTGCCTAAGTTCACAGAATCAGCACTGCTGTCAGGTGGCCATCTAGCCACTGCTTGAAAACCTCCAAAGAAGGAGAGCCCACCACCTCCCGAGAAAGCCTGTTCCACTGAGGACAGCTCTAACTGTCAGGAAGGTCTTCCTAATGTTTATCTGAAAACTCTTCTGATTTAATTTCAACCTGTTGGTTCTGGTTCAACCTTCTGGGGCAACAGAAAACAACTCCGCACCATCCTCTATATGACAACCCTTCAAGTACTTGCTTGTTCGCCTATCACCTCTCAGTCATCTCCTCTCCAGGCTAAACATACCCAGCTCCTTCAACCTTCCCTCATAGGACTTGGTCTCCAGGCCCCTCACCATCTTCATTTACTTGTTTATTGGTCTTGTATCTAGCCCTCCCCACAAGCAGGCTCAGGGCAAATTCCCTCCTCTGGACACGTTCCAGCTTGTCTATATCCTTCATATATGGTGGTGCCCAAAACTGAACACAATACTTTGGTGAGTTCTTCCAACCAGATCAGAGTAGATGACACTCATAGCAGAGGAATCAGTTTCCCATTCTAAGGCCCACTCAGTTTAGTATGGGTTCTCCCAATTTTAGTGCACGCTTCCATTGCTTAACATTATCATTCATGCTTAAAATTAAAATGCTTCTATGGGCTTAGAGGCTCTTATTTGCTTACATGTGGCATAAATAAATACAGATGTACAAATCCTTGTGAACAAACAGAACATCTGACATGAAAGGGATAAATCATGCATGCAAATCATGTCTCCAAGTTGTAAAATAGCGACAAACACAAAGAAAACGAAGTATCAGAAAGCTCAAAAAGTGGGAGAGGGACACTGAATGACTGATGCTGCTGCTCATTTGAGCTGCTATATGGTCTAGAGTGATCCCTGACAGAGGTAGGGTTGTCAACTCTAAATTGGAAAACTCCTGGGGATTTGGAGCCTGTGAAGGGTGGGAATTAGGGAGGGGAGAAACCTCAGCAGTAGGGCTGCCAAGTCACACTGGGGGATGGGGAATCTGCCACTACAGGGGTCCTCAATCCGCTAGCCCAAATTTGGCCGGTGGGGGAAACCCCACTTCCGAAGTCGTCCAATCAGGACAACTGCCCCAGCATGATGTCGTCACTCGGAAGTGACATCATCACACTGGGCACATTGCCAGGGCGACACTAGCAATTGTCCCAAAAACTCTATGGTACCATAGAGTTTTTGGGCGATTGCCAGAGCGTCACCCCGGCAATGTGCCCAGCATGATGATGTCACTTCCGGGTGTGCACACGAGGGCTCCAGACCAGGGCTGGGACTCCCCTGCCGGGAAGGGTGAGTGTACTTGGCAACAAAGTCCACTCTGCAAAGCAGCCATTTTCTCCAAGGGAACTGATCTCTGTAGTGTGGAGATCAGTTGTAATTCTGGGAGATCTCCAGGCCCCTCCTGGAGGTTGGTAACTCTAGCCAGAGGTCTCAGTCCATGAGATGTTTATGGAGCAATTAAGACTGGTCTTTTGTTCACCCTGGCAACTATATTCTGGTTTTCAACTTTCCCAATCCACCAGGTGGCTGACAATATTTTAAAAGCATATGTATATTAAAAAAAAGTCCACCATTTCCACCTCCTCCTCACCACTCCCTCAACTACCAAGGTTTGGGAGTGGCTTCTGAAGCCTTGTTTACTGCTTTAGAGCTACAAGGTGTTGGCTCAGTTTAAGCTGTAGGCTGTGACTTCTGCTCAGCCAGCAATCTGATCTCTTGTTGCTCTCCTCCTGGCTCAGACCCAGCTGCAGCCATTTGTTCCATTACTGAGGGCCAGCTGCAGGTAGCTCTTTGTCTGCAGAATCTGCGCTGTCACTGAGCACAGACTGACTTACGACAGGTGTTGCTTTTCTTTCATTTGGTAGTTACTCTGAAAATTTGCTACCTCCAACATTTAGTTCTACATCCTTTCAAGGAGAAGAGGAACGTGCTGTCAAGTTACAACCAAGTCATGGAGACCAAACTTATGTTCTGGGAAAGAGATGATCAGCAGGGAGTTGTCATTGCCTTCCTCTGCATAGCAATCCCCGTCTTCCTTGGTGGTCCCCCATCCAAGTTCTAACCATGGTTGACCCAGCTTAGCATTCAAGTTCTGGCAAGCTTAGGCTAAGGTGAGCTATTCTGGCTGCTATCCTTCCCATGACCCCCTGCAAGTTTCTATGACTTTGGCTTGATTGGATGGATATTTTGATACATAGTGTATACCTATTCAAGATGGTTTGCACATGACATAATTCTATAGTGATAATCCATATTCAAATAGGTATGTTATGTGCTATCAAGTCACTTCTGGCTTATGATGACTCTATGAATTAATGACCTCTAAAACAATTTAACAGCCTTGCTCAGGTCTTGCAAACTGAGGGCGGTGGTTTCCTTGAGTGAGTCAATCCATGGCATGCTGCATCTTCCTCTTTTCCTCCTGCCTTCAACTTTTCCTAGCTTTATTCACTTTTCCGGTGAGTCTTGTCTTCTCACAGTGTGACCAACGTATGATAGCCTGCAGATCATACCAGTGGTCAAAAAGACCATTGTGCTTCCATTGCACAGTGCGGATAACTGAGCTTAGAAGGGTGCATTCCAAGGAAAATTCTTTGGTGAGGAATTGAGGAGCATCCTGGTTTACAAGCTCATAGGCTGTTTGTGAGAAGGTTGATGTCACAGTGTAACCCAGTCTCATCAGATCACAGGAGCTAAGCAGGGTTGGCACTTGGAAAGGAAACCACCAAGTAAGGCTTTGCAGAGGAAGGCAATGGCCAACCACCTTGACTTCTCACCTGCCTTGAAAGCCCCTTGCTGGGGTCACTACTTGGAAGGGAGACCACCAAGGAAGACTCTGCAGAGGAAGGCAATGGCCAACCACCTCTGCTTCTCACCTGCCTTGAAAGCCCCTTGCTGGAGTCGGTACTTGGAAGGGAGACCACCAAGGAAGGCTCTGCAGAGAAAGGCAATAGCCAACCACTTCTGCTTCTCACCTGCCTGTAAAGCCCCTTGCTGGGGTCTCCATAAGTCAGCTGTGACTTGGTGACTCTTTACACATGCCCAGACTCTTTGTGCAAGCCAGGCCAACCAACTCAGGAAAGAATCCAGTTTTTTTTTTTAGGTCTGTCCCTGTCGCACTGGATCATTTCCACTACAGTTTGCAACAGACGAAAAGAAACAAAAAAAAAGTCTTATTTTTATTTTGTTTTTCTTTAATTAAAAAAATTCCCCCCATGAGCCAGTAGAAGAGGAAGGAATCCACAGGAGGCTTTTTGTTCGCTTAAAATTTGTTTTCAGCAATCAGTGTGACAATTAATGAGCTCCTTCCTATTAAAAAGGAACTCATTATAGCTCCGTTTGGAGGTTGATTGATCCATAGGCATGAAACAATTTCATAATATCAAGAGCATAGGCAAACTAACATTATTTGGGGGGGGGGAAGTAACATTTAAAATGGGTATTAAGATCTCCTAGGATTCAGGGCTCATTTCATAGCAGGAGCTCCTTTGCATATTAGGCCACACACCCCTAACGTCGCCGATCCTCCAAGAGCTTACAGAGCTCCTCTTACAGGAGCTACTGTAAGCTCTTGGAGGACTAGTTACATCAGGGGTGTGTGGCCTAATATGCAGAGGAGCTCCTGCTACGAAATGAGCCCTGCTAGGATTACAACTGATCTCCAGGTGACAGAGATCAGTTCACCTGGAGAGAACGGCCGCTTTGAAAGGTGGACTCTATGGCATTATATCCCACTGAAGTCTCTCCTTTCCCCAAACCCTGCCCTTCTCAGGCTCCACCCCCAAAATCTCTAGGTATTTCCCAATCTGGTGCTGGCAGCCCTGTTTTTCATGGACGTTCTTGAACTACCTTCAGGCCTAGGAACCAGATGCTCCCTTTCATAGGGGCTCTTAAAACCTGCTTTGTTTTCTAAAGCTGCCATGACCTCCAGGGGAACTGAGGGGGTTGCCAGCCTTTGGGTGAGTCCCAGAGAACTCCTGCTATTACCATTGATCTCTAGACCACAGAGATCAATTCCCCTGGAGGAAATCACTGCTTTGGAGAGTGGACTCTATGGCATTAAAAACATACGAAGGGCCCTGCTGGAGCAGACCAGTGGTCCATCTAGTCCAGCATCCTGTCTCACGCAGTGGCCGACCAGTTACTCTGGAGGGCCAACAACAGGGCATAGAGGCTGAGGCCTTCAGGAAAACGTATGAAGACCTCTGCTGGATTGGACCAGTGGTCCATCTAGTCCAGCATCCCACCTCACATACTGGTCAACCAGTTCCTCTGGAGGGCCAACAACAGGGCAGAGAGACCGAGGCTTTCAGGAGAATATATACGAAGAGCCCTGCTGGATCAGACCAACGGTCCATCTAGTCCAGCATCCTGTTTCACACAGTGGCCAACCAGTTCTTCTGAAGGCCCCAACAACAGGGCATAGAGGTCAAGGCCTTCCCCTGACGTTGCCTCCTAGCTCCGGGATTCAGAGACTTAGTGCCTCTGAATGTGGAGGTTCCCCTCAGTCACCATAACTTGTAGCCATTGATAGTAGTAGGCATTGTACTCTGCTGAGGTCTCTCCCTTCCCCAAACCCTGCCCTCCCCAGGCTCCACCCCCATACTCTCCAGGTATTTCCCACCCAGAGCTGGCAGCCCTATGAACTGATCTCTGTAGACTCAAGGTCAGTTGTAATTCCTGGAGAACTCTCCCCGCCCCGCCGGTGGGTAATCCTAACACATCTTGCCTACTCCTGAATACAGAAGTGAAGGAAGGATTCCCCACAGAAAGAAAGTTTGGAAACCGCTGCCCTTCATTACCTTATAAACCCTAAAGTTTTTAATGTCTTTCCCCTCTCCAATCCTTATTGCTGTTTCCTTTCACTTTTTATAAGCTCGGAAAATATTTTTCGAGTTACCTTCCTCCCCCCCTTTAATGAAGATAAGTGTTTATTGTATTAATTTTGCTTCAATATATTGCCTTTCTTTCCAGCTGTGGAGACACCCGTTTCTGCAAATTATTGTTATTTTTGTTGGAGGCGGTTGATTTATTTTTAATTGCTTCTTCGGGTCCTGAGGCAGTTCACCAGTATTCTTGGTTTAATTGCCTTTATTATTTAAGGCTGCAAAAAAGAAAAAGGCCTCTGCCTTGGCTCTTGCTTGGGAAGTTATGGGCTGATTTATAAACAGTGGGGGGAACATCGGCCGTTTCTCTTCCTTGCAAACAGGGGCGATTCCAAGCGCCTGACATGAGCAGTCTAAAGGGGAACAGGTATAAAGCAAAGACTGAGGAGTCAGCCTTGGAGAATGGGTCACCTTGTCCCTTAATGCCAGCCAGGTACCTAGCGCTGAGCACCGCAAATGACCGGGACGAGTCTGGTGGGCTTGATTTTTATGAATCAGCCCAAGCTACAGTGGGGCATCTCAGGGCTAGGCCCCCTGATTTACTGGCAAGGCCCCACGACTTCCCATCCAGCCCAGGGCCCCTGAGCAGTGGCAGGTGCAGGGAAGGAGCCAGATATTCCTTTAATTCGATTAGCCAGTGCCCCCAAAGAAATTTAAATGCCCCCCGACTTACAGAATCCTGGCTACAGCCTGAGTTCACCTGGAAAAAATGGCTGCTGGTGGTGGACTCTCTGACATTATAACCAATTATAAGTTTCCCTCCCCAAACCCCACCCTCCTCAGGCTCCACCCCCAAAATATCCAGGTATTTCTCAACCCAAAGCTGCCCCAAAAGTGCTGTGGTTTTGCCAACCTTGGCACCCAGTGGGTGATTGAAAGCTTCACATAGGCATGCCAGCCTCCAGGTGAGGCCTGGGGATCCTCTAGAATTACATCTCATCTCCAGACTACAAAGATCAGTTTCCCCAGAGAACATGGATGCTTTGGGGGTGGGTGGGCTCTGTAGCATTGCACCCCACTGAGGTCCCTGTCCTCCCAAGGCTCCATCCTCAAATCTATAGTAGTTTCCTAGCCTGGATCTGGCAACCCTACGAAAAGAGATCACTTTTCTTTATGGCTGGAGAAAGATATCCTTGGAGAATTACATTCCTGTCACAAAGAGTTACTAACATCCAGGTGGGGCCTGACGATCTCCTGGAATTACTATTGATCTTAGGGTTGTCATTCCCCCAATGGGGGTGGGGGTTTACCCACTTTTGAGGCCCCCGATCCACTGCCACCAAGCCGGCTGATGGGGGAACCCCACCCACAGAGCCCCATCTGCACCAATATGCCTGGCGCAATGACATTACCCAGAAGTGACATCATCGTGAAGAGCACGTTGCGGGGAGACATTCTGGCATTTGAGAAAAACTCTATGGTTACCCTAGAGTTTTTCCTCAAACACTAGAGGGTCTCCTGCAACTTGCCCTGCGTGATGACATCACTTCTGGCTGACATCATTGCAGTGTGTGCACTTTGCGTGCACACCGAAAACCTCCAGGGCATGGAGAAGAACCCCCCCACACACACACACCAGCAGCCAGATAAGACCTGGCAACCCTAATTGATCTTCAGATGTCTGTTTCCCTGATGGTAACAGCTGCTTTGGAGAATGGACAGTTATGCCACTATACTCTGCTGAAATCCCTCTCCTCCCCAAATCCTCCCTTTCCCTGGCTCCACCCCTAAATCTGCAAGCATTTCCTAACCTGGTGTTGGCAACTCTGCTGTCACAAGGGATAGCCATTCAGGTCTGACTTGAGGCTGAAAGAGAGATTAACACAGGAACCGGTTTAGAGATGGGATAAGCATGTCTGTATAGGAATCTGATAAAGGATAGACAGACTTATTTCAGAGTCTGCTGGCTGTCCATACATTCTCTTTGTAAATAAATAGATATTATTACAGATATTACAAGGGAGAGAGGTGGCTCAGTGATACAGCACCCACTTTCCCAGCTTCAGTCCCTAGCACCTCCAGTTAAAAGGGTCTTCATGGAGAATGTGATCTGAAAGAAATCTTTCTGAGAGCTTGATGAAATGCCACCAGTCACAGTAGGCAAAACTTACTAGTGATTGTCGTAATATGCAGATACATCCTTATGAGGACCACAGAGGACAAGAGTTTACAGAAGATCTCTGCTGGCTAGGAGGAGGATGTGCCGGCCCTATTGAGCCTGTGAGCACCTTGAGAATTCTGACACAATGTGGTGGGCGCAGCCATAAAATGGCTACTACCACAAAATGGCTGCTGCAGGAGGCGGAGCCAGCCACAAAATGGCTGCTGTGGCTTAGTTCCAGTCAGAGAGTGAAGATTCTGGTGTTTTGCTGGCAGCTGCTGCCAAAGTAACATTTTTTAAAAATCTGCCCCCCAATGTACAATGGCCAGTCAAAAGCCTCACTAGGCAAAAGCCCCATCTTGTCCCACCCACTTCCTAAAAACCATTGGTGGATACCAGGAAAGATGTCAGTTTGTGCCATGGCACTCACAGGCCCCATGAGGGGAACCCATGAATTAGACGGTGTTAAGGAATGCTAGGAAAAGACTGCATGTGTTGGGTTATAAACTTACTTTCCCATTGGGTGCCTCTCATATGACTGAAACGGTAACTTATCACATGACAGACCAATGATCTGACTCAGCAGCTGGGTGCACCTGACCCCTTTGTGTGTTCGCTGAAAGCATGGAGAGCGAGATGATGCAAGAGCACACTGGCCACGCCCTTCAGCTCTGCGAGATGGTCAGCTCACGAGGACAAGTGCTTATGCCAGGGGGAAGGGTCTCTGCATAGGGTCCTCCCCAGGCTTGCCAACCATATAATGTCGTTGACTCCACCCTCCAAAGCAGCCATCTTCTCCATGGGATTTTGATTGTTTGGAAACAGATGTTCCTGAGCAGAAGCCATAAGGGAATCTCCTCTCCATCACACAGGCATTTCCCCCCCACCTTCGTGTGTTAACTTCACCTGGAAAAACACACATTCTTCTCCAGCCTAGGACAAAGAGCGGTACTTTGCATAAGACAATAAGCAGCGATCCAGCCTTCCTGCTACCCATTAAGATAACGCAGTAGTCAAGCATCCAGTCACTAAGCCAAAGCGCCGGACCCGCAAAATGATTGGTTCTCTTCATTGTCTCCTTTGTCATCCCACCCTTTCATCAGAGGTGTCCCTCCCTGTTGACCATTACATTTACAATTGCCCAACCATTAACCCCTTTATGCCCCATTCAGAATTTAAGTTTTTAAAATATTTCCTGGGGACCAGGTGATCACATGACCCTTTCTGCTTCAAGTCACATTTTTAGGTATTTAAGGAGAGCCCTCCCTGGGCATGCCCTCTTCCTTCTGCCTGCCCTAACCCCACCCTACCTTGTTGGTTCCATTCTTGGCTGGTTTGGAATCAGTCCACGTGTGTTGCTGGTCAACTCACAATCCCTTTCCCCTTATTGTGTTATTTTTCACTGCATGATCCAAGCGTCTTGCCAGACAGGTAAAGTGTCACCCAACCAATGGTATTTCCTGCTCATGCAAACATCTCGGTACTTTCTAATCTGTATTCTTAGCCCTGTATTGTGTGTGTGAATGCTTGGTTTTTGTTTGTATACTTGAAAAACCTTTAGTAAAGAAATCATTGCTTTCATAATCTAGCCTCAGCGTATGTTCCTGGGTCCTGGGAACTCCCATAAACACAGGTTATGATCCTATAATTAATGACTTTTTGCCATTTAGTACTCATAATTTCCCACATTTGTTAATAAAATAAGGCAATTTGGCTAACCTTTATGTACATGCGATAATCTCTTTGCTAGGAAACAAATCTGTCTCCTGTTTGCTAAGAGTATTTTGGGGAGAGGCCGTGGCTCCGTGGGAGCAGGTTTGCTTTGCATGCAGAAGGACACAGGTTACACCTCCTTCACTCCCCACCATCTCTGGCTGCCAGAATTTGACAGGCCAGTGGGCTGAGTCAGAATAAGGCAGCTTTACGGGTTCATAAAGGGCATGTCAGGCAAGACCCTGGAAGATCCATAACTGGATCCTGAACTGGCCCTATGTAGGTACGGTGCCTGTCAGTTTCTAGTCTTCTCTCCAACGTCCTGTCATTCACAAGGAAACAGATGCTCTAAACCAGCCTTCCCAAAGTTTTCTACAAGTCCATATTTACTTGCTATGATGACCCACCCAAGGTTTTTTGGTGCTCCAGGCAAATTATGACCTTGGCACCCATCTCGTTCCGCATTCCATTTTCTACAGTGGCGAACCATATGTTTTTGAGAAACAAACATCGCACAAAGGATGCAGACGGCCCTATCATCATCACCATCATCTAGATTCATGAATCGCCCCATCCCAGCTTATGCCGGGTGGTGGGTGATATGAACCTCAAGCGAGTGGCATTCCAGCACACACAGCCTTTGCATACAGAGGTTACATTCCAGTCTTTGACTACCCTCTCCTCCTCCTCTAATCCCCTCTAAGCCTCTAAGAAACTCACACTAGTAACCATCAGGACACGTTTTACTAGATCAACATGTATATGCAGTGAAGACAAAAATGCCAACTAACGTATGCAGGGGTCCTTTCGTAGAAAAAGAGCTGCAGGAGCTCATTAGCATAACTCATTAGCATAACTCATTAGCATATGCTATGTCCCTTGACATCACTGGAAGTGTGTCAGAAAGGGAATGTCAGTTTCAGCCCCATTATACCCTATGGGCCATTGAAATCAATGGCAAGAACTCATAGGGTATATGAGGGGCTGGAGGAAAGGGGGTTTGGGGGAGAGGCTCCAAACTTGCAGGGTAGCTGCTGGAGCCTCTCCTTGAAATACCTACCAAGTTTCAAGAAGATTGGACCACGGGGTCCAATTCTATGGGCCCCCAAACAGGTTGTCCCATCCCCTCCATTGTTCTCTATGGTGGGAAAAAATGTTACCTTTTTTTCTACCATAGAGAACAATGGATGGAATGGGGGCAACCTGTTTGGGGGGCCCGTAGAATTGGACCCCCTGGTCCAATCTTCTTGAAACTTGGTGGGTATTTGGGGGAGAGGTCCCAGCAGCTACCCTGCAAGTTTGGAGCCTCTCCCTCAAACCCCCTCCCCTCCAGTCGCTTTTAAAGTTTCCGCCGAATTTCGGCGGCAATTCGGCAGCAGGCTGAATCAGATTAGAGAATCTGATTAGGCCCAAGGCTGCCCTAGTGGCCACTCCGGAACTAGCGGAGCTTTGCTCCACCTCACTCCGGCCCCAACGGCCCCCTGAACGTATGACATGAAAGATTCTGTTTCCCGGTTCAGATGTTGGTTTCCCAAATACAAAAGAGAGCCATGGAAAGGGCAGCGGTGGCTATTAGGGAGGGCTGGCTCGCAACTAGTGTCCCCTCTAAGATGAGTTAGTGTCAGCTAGCTCACAGTATTTTAGCCTCCGGCTCACACAGTTTTGTCTTTGCTCAGGAAGGACAGCTCCAGAGCAAGATGATTTATGCAGCAGCCAAAGCGCTCGCTCACAACTTCCATGCCAATAGCTCACCAAGTAGGATTTTTGCTCACAAGACTCCACAGCTTGGAGGGAGCATTGCTCGCAGCCCACTTTTAGAGTCTTTGCAACCTGCTTTTGGGTCTCAGCCCACACATAGGGAAATATTGCTCTAAACAGTCCATCTCAAGAGGCCATTTTGGAGCTGTCAAGCCAGCAGGGTGAGTCCTACAGAAACTTTCTGTAGCAGTATTTAAAGAAGTGGACCTCTAGATGCTTGCTAACCTGCTGGGATCCCTTCAGCTTTTAAGACGGAGGCAAAAGCAAAGCGTATCTCGGAAGCATAACTTTGCCATGGACTTATGAAGCCAGGATGTCCTCATCCTTCCCACCCTCTCCCCCAACGTGGGAAGAAGGAGCTATTAAGAAGAGACACCTTATTCTTTCCCCCTCTTTTCAGCCAGCATTCTTCCAGCTGCCTTTGATGCTGCTTTGGGTGAGTTTATTTAGCCTTTAGTGTTTGCCAGTTCTGCTGGAGGCAATTATTATCCCACCTCTGGCTTTTGCTTGGTTGGGCAGCTTTTGTTAACGTCTTGATATATTTTTGTAAATGTGATGAGGTCTTCCGTGCATCCTTTTGTGCTTCTGACTCTCCTTTTGTCCACTCAGCTGTTCGTGCGAAGGCCTGAGACGATTGCTGGCTTGCCCCATGACTCCCCCGTTTGTCCCCCCTCCGACCATTTCAATGGCTTCGTTTTCCTCTCATTTAAACTTACACGCAAGTCAGTTACTCTTCAAAAACACCTGTGCAACGAGTCCTTTGACGCTTCTTCCTTTCTGGAGAGCAGCGGTTGTCTCAAGTGGTTTCCTCACAATCAAAGGCTGCCAAAAAGAGAGCGATGGACTCACCTACATCCCCAGATGCATCTGTGGCCCATTCTTCATCGAGCATTCACACGGCTGTTTTATCAAACCAGTGCTGGAACAGAAATTCCCCTCTGCATTGCATGCCACTTTCACTTTCTTTGATTGTCGGATTTTATGGCAGCGTCCAGACTGCATGCTGCTTTCGCTTTCTTTGATCATCGGGTTTTATGGTGGCTGTCTGCACTGATTTATGGCCATTTTATGGCCATTCAGGGGTGACTCTACAGTCAGAATGGCATCGGCCCAGGGTATCTGAATGTGGTTTTGAACCGCAACTTTTCCCGTTCCAGTGTGGATCTGGTAAAACATCGGAGTGAATGCTAGATGCAGAATGGGCCTATGACTCCCAGGGCTGCTGGCTAAGGAACAGGGAATTTGTGGAGATTTGGGAGTTAGAGCCTGGGGATGGTGGGATTTGGGAAGGGGAGAGCCAGTTTGGTGTAGTGGTTAAGTGCGCAGACTCTAATCTGGAGAACCGAGTTTGATTCCCCACCCCTCCACTTGCAGCTGCTGGTGTGACCTTGGGCAAGCCATAGTTCTGGCACAGCTGTTCTTGAAAAAAGAGCAGTTTCTGTCAGAGCTCTCTCAGCCCCACCTACCTCCCAGGGTGTCTGTTGTGGGGAGGGGAAGGGACAGGAGGGGAAGCCGCTCTGAGACTACCTTGGGTAGTGAAGGGTGGGGTATAAATCCAATCTCTTCTCTTCTTCTTCTACATAATACTATAACACTGTATAATACTATAGGATCCACCATTAAAAGCAGCCATTCCCCCCTCCCCCTGGGGAACTGATCTCTAGTTTGGAGACGAGTTGTAATGCTGAAAGTTCTCCAGGCCCCACCTGGAGGTTATTAACAAAAGACCAGAAACTTGTGAATATAATAGGGCTGCCAAGTCATACTCATGTACTGGCAGGGGGGGAGTCCTTCTTCGCCCGGGAGCCTCCCTGGCGCGCGCTTCGCGCACGCACCCGGTGACATCACCCGGAAGTGACGTCACCACATTGGGGCGTTGCCAGAGCGTCGCCCTGGCAACACCCCCAACGTGGTGACGTCACTTCCGGGTGACGTCATTACACTGGGGAAGTCGTCCAGGCTGGACGACTTCGGGGGCGGGGAATCCCCTGCCCCCCGGGCTGACTTGGCAGTCCTAAAATATAATAACGAAAAATTTATCAAAATGGTATGTAAAACCTCAAACAAATGTTAGGAATGAAGAACGTTAACACTAAACGTCTCTGGGGTCGGTCCGATTTTTAAAGACACCTAACGAAATTCCCCTCTAAAGCAGTCCTTCCCAGGGAAGCAATCAAGTCTGAGGTTGACCCTGTCGATCCCGTTAACAGGATCTCTTTGGCTCCAGCAACATCGGACTTGCTGTATCCCTGCTCCACACAACTTTTGTGCATTCCACCACCATGATCCCCAGAATCACCCTTGGGGGGGGGGTCTTCATCATGTTACATGTTAATTTGCTGTTCAGCCCCTGTCTATAAGTCTGAACCTTACCCACCATTCCAGTGTATTTGAAAAAGTGTGCGTGCACACAAAAACTCCTACCTTGAATAAAACTTTGTTGGTCTTAAAGGTGCCACTGGACTCTAAATTTGTTCCACTGCTTCAGACCAACACGGCTGACCACCTGGATCTATCTGTCAGCCTAGAATTGGCAGAGCTGCCTTGGCAAATGCCAGGAGACTTTGAGGATGGTGTCTGGGGAGGGTTGTGTTTGGGGAGGATATGGCATTACTTCTGGATGCCACTCTAGGAATGTCTTCTGATCTCCATAATAAATACCATAAAGAGATGGGGAAATTTCCCGAGTGTCACTACGGAGGCCATTCTTTTCTCCTACTTCTCAGTTTCTTGAGGGTGGAGGATTGGGGCTAAGGGTGGAGGGGTTTGCCTATCACGAGTAGGCAAATGGCAACCCTGCCTACATTAAATGCTTCCTCTAGGGATGAAGTGGGAAAGGAGAACAATGTATGTTGCCTAGGCTCTTTGGAAGAAGGGCAGAATAAAAATGTAGACAGATAGATTTGTAAATTACATCTTCATAGGTACACATGTCCTTACAATGAGGGTTTCTATGCGAAATTATGCTCAATGTCAAGTGGCTTTGAAGAAACACATGGTCTTTTTTGACATGATTTAATTGTCTGGAACAATTAACCTTTCCAGACTCTACCGCCACAAAAAGCATATTTGAAAGGAGGAGATGTGATAGCAGCCGAAAAGCTGAAGTGCCAAACGGACGCCTTTGCCAAATTCATTATCACAACGTATCACAACTAATTCATAACACCGCGGCATTGATACCTTTCGCGTTGTTTGTATTAATGTAAATGAGCTTTTAATTTGCTTTCGGTGACAGCCACTCCAAGTAGTTTGAACCTTCCAAAGCCTAATGGTCGATCTGTAGACTGTGATGCAGATAAGAGAGCGGTACCCACTGGCAAAGAACTTTACTGGTACATGCCGTATTCCTGGCTCGCCGTCAGGATCTGAGCTTTATCGCATCTCACCAGCCTATAACGGGGTTTCAAAACGAAGAAACGGTACCCTGTGGGCAACCCTTAATCCAACAGGAACGAGCATCATGTCTAGCCAAAAACAATACAACCTGCTTTTTAAAGGGGCTGGGTTGTCAGTAGTGAGATTGGGAAATTGAAAGAACAGCCAGAAACTAAACCCCCTCCCCCCAGTTTACAAAATCCTGGCTTCAGTACAAACTGGGCCTAATCTCTCTCATTTGGGCACGACTCATATTGGATTAGCCAGCATGTTTATTTATGATAGGGCTGCCAAGTCAGCCCGGGGGGCAGGGGATCCCCCGCTAAAGGGGTTCCCGATTCGCCGGCCAGCATTTGGCCGGCGGGGGGAACCCCACCCCCGAAGTCATCCAGCAAGGACGACGTAATGACGTCACCCTGGCAATGCCCCCAACGTGCTGACGTCACTTCCGGTGACGTTGCTGGCGTGTGCGCTTTGCACACAGCCCAGGAAATACTCCCGGCTGGAGGAGGACTCCCCCCCGCCAGTGAGTCCCTACGACTTGGCAACCCTAATTTATGAGCCTGCACCAATGGAGTGGGTGGAAATCAAAAAATCAAAAAATACATAAATATATATATATGTGGATGTCTATGCCACAGTTTTCACCCCAGTGGGGCCCAGAGTGGCTTACACAACACCATTCTACCCTCCCCCATGTAATTATTTCAACCAGCACCCTGTGGTGTGAGTTTGGTTGAGGGACACTGCTTGAGATCACCACTGGTTGCCAGGTCCCCCCAGCGACTGGTGGAGGATGGGGGAGGGGGATTGCCATAACTGCCGTTCTAGGGAACTCTGCCTGCGCTGTATGGAATAGTCAATTGTGCTGTCAAAATGTTCTTAAAGATTGGATTGCCAGGTCCCCTTGGCCACCAGTGGGAGATGGGGGGTTAGGGTTCCAGATACAGGTTAGGAAACTCCTGGAGACCTCAGTGGGGTCCAATGCCATAGAGTTCACCCTCCAAAGCATCCATTTTCTCCTAGGGTTGCCAGTCCCCCAGTGGGAGTGGGGGAACCCCTGCTTTTGCAGGCTCTTGCCCACTGGCAGCCATTCGGCCAGCAGGGGAGAAATCCCCCCCAAACTGACCCTTTTGAGACTACCAGTTTGAGACCTACTTCCGGTTGGGAGTGATGCTCTGGTTTGGGGGCAAAAATCTATGACTTGAAACCAAAATTACCATAGAGTTTTGCCCAAAAAACCCAGAGTGCCACCCCCAACTGGAAGTAGGCCCAAAACCTGAAGGATGTCAGGAGACCCCTGCTGGCCAAAGAAGTCAACTTGGCAACCATGTTTTCTCTGGGGAAACTGACCTCTGTTGTCTGGAGATTGCTGTAATTCCAGGGACATCCCTGATGTCACTCAGGGAGCATCCTTGGCAGAGTGGAGATCTGAGCATCTGAACATGAACATGTGAAATAGCCTTCTACTGAATCAGACCCTTGGCCAATCAAAGTCAATATATCTACTCAGACTGGCAGCAGCTCTCCAGGATCTCCAGCAGAGGTCTCTCACGTCACCTACTATCTGGTTTGTTTGTTTTTTCCCAACTGGGGATGCTGGGGATTGAACCTGGGACCTTCTGTATGCCAAGCAGATGCTCTGCCACTGAACCATATAACCCCTCTGCAGGCCTCTCAGATTCAAGCAACTATGCAACATGTCGCCAGCCATGCCAGAGGCCCACTTCCCCAGCAAATGTATCCTTGCAAAGAGAGAGGAGAACTGATATACTATGGCTGCCACCTCTGAGCTGTAAAATTTCTGGAGATTTGGGGGGCGGGATGCCTGGGCAGGACAGGGAGGCCAGTTGGTATGTGATCACACTTTATGATTTCCTTTTCTCCTGAGACTCCATTGTATAGAGTGGTCGACCAGTGAGAAATTGCAGGGGAACCTTTTTCAACGTTGCACTGAAGCCGTGACATCACTTGAGGTGTGACTCTGAAGGGATATCGTTGCACTGTGGCAATGGTCTAGCACTCACCCCATAACCTGTCTTGAAATTCTGTTCCTATTTTAATGTTGTATCTTTACCCATGTTACAAAATGTCATCGTTTTATGAGTTTGTCAATAACTGTGAATAAAACTTATCTATCACCCCAAACTCTGTGGTTTAATGCTATGGTTTGTGGTTATGTTTTGTGGATACAACAAGTATAAATTGCTGCTGAACCACTGACCTTGCTGTTCCCTGACCGCTGGAACCTTGACCCTTGGGCTGGATCTGATTATTGGATTTTCTGGAACCTCTGACCCTGGACTGGACTTGGACTTGCTGCCTAAATCCCTCAACCTGAGACTGGACTTCGCATACCTGCTCCCTGGAATCCCTGACTCTTGGATTGGACCCTGGTTCCTCTCTGCACCCTGGCCTGTGACCTGCCCTCCTGAACCCCAGCCCCCCCTCCTCCCCCTACTTGAGACCCTAGTCAGTCAGTCAGTCAGTCAACACCACTAGATGGACCAATGATGTGACTTAGTTTAAAGCAGCTCTATATCTCCATAAAGTTAAAAAAACAAAGAATTTTGGGCTCTAATGGCTAACGTTAACACGTTAACAGAACATATTCATTCTGGCACACCTAGAGGTCACAAGGCAGATGCCCTTGAATCTTTCCCCCTTTTCATTTACCTTTCCTACATGCACGTTCAATGTCTCACGCACCCCACCGTTGTCAATTACTTTGCAAAGGAATGTAGAACCAGGCGCTAACTGGATGATGGATGCTTTGTCTCTCTGATACAGCTGTAGATGAGTGCTGAAGGCTTCACTGGAGGAAAGGAACTGTCTCATATATGAAAAGTGTCAGAATTCATCTACCATGCCATGACGTGATGGGCGGATGAGCTTGCTCTATAAAATAACACTGCCTCGCTTTTGCATTGCCTTCCATTCTGTTGTGTATCACAAGGGCATACTTATGAGGTAGGTTAGCTATTATTCCACTGTGGAACTCTGGGAGCTGTAGTTCTAGAAGTGAAGCTAGGGATCTCTAACTGAGAATTCCCCAGCATCTTCTCCAAACGATGCTTGCCAGTAAGGTTGTGAGCCTCCAGGTGGGAGCTGGAGAGCTCCTGGAACTACAGCTGACCTCCAGGCTATATAAACCACATATTTATTGTTTATTCATTTATTTAAAGCATTTATTCCACTTCTGGAGAAAATGGCTGCTTGGCAAGACAGACTGCATGGCGTTATACCTTGCTGAGGTCCCTCCCCTCCCTAAACGCCACCCTCCCTGGACCACACCCTCAGATCTCCAGTTATTTCTGAACTCGGAGTTGGCAGCCCAATATTGCCAGAGTTCTTGGAGTCTGGGGGGTGGGATGGGAGAACCCTGATAATTAAAGTGGTAGAAAACTGGCATGCATTTGTAATGCAGATGCCGTCTGCATGGGTAGTGAAAAGGGGCCCTGTTCTAGGGTTGTCAGCCTCCAGGTGGGGCCTGGGGATCTCCCGCTTTTACAATTGATCTCCAGCTGACAGATATCAGCTCCCCTGGAGAAAATGGCTGCTTTGAAGGGTGGACTCTATGGCATTGTACCATGCTGAGGCCCCTCCCCTCCCCAAACCCCACCTTCTCCTGGCTCCACCCCCAAAGTCCCCAGGTATTTTCCAACCTGGACTTGGCAACCCTACCCTGTTCAGTGTGCACAGATGCAAGATAAGTTCAAGTGGAAAGGTAAGTGGGGAAGGAAGGGTTTATAAGCAAGAAAGCCTCTTGCTAATTCTTCCCTTGGCAAAAAAATCTTGCTTACCTCTCTTTTTATTGCCTTAGAAGTTCACTGATTCATAAATCTCCAGCAGAGGAAAATACTAATTATCTTGCTTGCAAGCCTCTGATGCAACCTTGCCTCTCTCTCCAAAATGTGAATAATAACATTGGTTTACTTTGCTGGGATGTTGTTCAGGGTTAATGAGAATGTGTATGAAGCGCTCTGACAACTTGTAACTTATGGTAGAAACGTAGAAGAAAAAGAGATTGGATTTATACCGCACCCTTTGCTACCTGAAGGAGTCTCAGAGCAGCTTACAATCTCCTTTCCCTTCCCCTCCCTACAAAAGACACCCTGTGGGGTAGGTGGGGTTGAAAGAGCTCTTTTGAGAAATGCTCTTTCCAGAACAGCTCTGAGAGGACTTGTGTCTGACCCAAGGTCACACCAGCAGCTGCATGAGGAGGAGTGGGGAATCAAACCCAGTTCTCCCAGATTAGAGTCCGCACTCCTAACCACTACACCAAACCACTGCACTACACCAAGCTAGTGGTACGGTTTGGACTGCTCCTCAATGGTAGCTAGCTATGTCAGGTCTGGGATGGGAAACACCTGAAGATTTGGGGGGTGGAGATTGGGAAAGGTGGGGTTTGAGAAGAGGAGTAGGGTTGCCAAGTCTGGGTTGGAAAATACCTGGGGACTTTGGGGGTGGAGCCAGGAAAAGGTGGGGTTTGAGGAGGGGAGGGGCCTCAGCATGGTACAATGCCATAGAGATCACCCTTCAAAGCAGCCATTTTCTCCAGGGGAGCTGATCTCTATCAGCTGGAGATCAATTGTAAAAGCAAGAGATCCCCAGGCCCCACCTGGAGGTTGGCAACTCTAAAGAGGAGGGACCTCGCCAGGGTATAATGCCATACAGTCCACCCTCCAAAGCAGCCATTTTCCCCAGGGGGACGGATCTTGGTCATCTGGAGATCACTTGTAATAGCAGGAGAGCTCCAGGTGCTACCTGGAGACTGGCAACCTTTTCACATAGGAAGCCCAGGGTCAGTCACCAGTATCTCTAGTTAAACCAATCAGGTTGTAGGTTGTGTGAAAGACCTCTCCCCAAGTCCTGGGAGATCTGTTGCCTGTTAAAGTACACGCTACCGACCTTGACAGATCTAGACTATGGCCTAACTCAGTAGATGGCTGCTTCATATATGGCTAGGGTTGCCAGCCTCCAGGTGGCGGCTGGAGATCTCCTAGGATTACAACTAACCTCCAGGTGACAGAGATCAGTTCACCCAGAGAAAATAACCACTTTGGAAGGTGGACTCTATGGGTGTGTTCACACTAGCAGATTTGAGCTGGCTGCAGCCGGCTCCAATCTGCACGTCTACACTCTCACAGCTGTCTCCTGTCCCCAGGCGTCAAGGAGCTGCAACAAAGTGGCTGAAATCCGAGACCAGCTCCAGAGCTGGTCTCAGCTGTCCTCTTCAGCCTGCAGCCGCCTTGGTATGTGTGTGAACGCTGAGCCGTCCTCAAAGGCACTTCCGAGTAACCCCCCCCCCTCCCCGAGGAAGCCTCTGGCTTCCGTTTTGCGATCACCATTTTTGTTTTAAGTTTAGCGATGATCGTATGTGCGCACATGCAGTCGGTCAACGGAAAAACGGGGCTGCAATCGGCCGTCGTTTATGTTGTTTACATGATTTACTTAAACAGTGTATATTCTTTTCGTGTGAATTATTCAAAGGGAACTACAATTTTTAAGGGGCTTGCTTGTTTTGTCTTAAAATATCACCCACAGCAGTCATGTGACCTGTGCCGGAACTCATTTCACACCTACTCTGGGAAGGCTTTGTTGGGGAATAGAAACTTAGCCGTGATGGAGGCTGCTGCTGGAGGGATCTACTGGACCTGGGCCGAGACCCTGGAACTGTTAGCCCTGTGGGGGGAACAGAAGGTCCAGGAGGAACTGGGCGCATCCAGCAGGAACATGCATGTGTTCAGCAGAATAGCACAGGCAATGGCGGCAAAGGGGTTCAGGAGGACTGCCCAGGAGTGCCGGAGAAAGACAAAGGCTCTGCCCCTGGCCTACAAGACAGTGGTTGCCAACAACGAAAGATCTGGGAACTCCCGGCAGACATGTCCATACTTTGAGGAGCTCAGCAGGATCTTTCATGGCAGAGCAAGTGTGGCCGGGAGGAGGCTGTCACACAGCTTTGTTGAAAGATCTGCACCCCAAACACTGGAGTGCATCCCTCCATCCCAATCCGAAGTCACATTGGATCTCCTGCCCCTCGAACTCCAGGGAGATATTCCAAGTGGGTCAAGCAGCGCATGTGGTAAGTGCAAGGCCCCCCCCCCCACAGGTCATAGGCAAACCCAACACACGTTTCCCTGGCTTTTCCCTCTATTGAATGAGGAACTGTCTCCCCTCATTCACCCGTGGTTGCCAGCTGCAGGTTAAAAAAGTCCACCTAAGTTTGTTGTGGATCCCTGTAGAGTGTGTGGTTTGTGTGTTGAATAAAAGCATGACTTCACCCAGTGGCGGCCAGGTCCGCTCTCTATACCTGAGGGGTACGCGTGTGTAGTGGTCCCCAACAGTGTTCCCTCAAAGCTGTGGAGTTTTGTGATCAAAGATTCAACTTTGAGAGCTAATGTCCTCACATTTTTGATTCAGCCATTTATCGACTGCACAAATTAGTTTGCTCAGGATCCCACATCAGTGAAGACAAGAAGGTAGGAGCCAGAGGCTTTGAAAATGTGAGGTGGCTCACACTAACTCAACTTACAGGGAACAGTGGTCCCCAAAACATGTTGGTGAAATACTTGAGCTTGGCTGGTTGACCCTCAAGTTTCAACAGGGCCACTGCTACATGTAGTCTGGACTTCAGTTACGACGGGAGGTGATGACGAGGCCCATGAGGAAGGCCCTCGTCTCATACTGGGTTTGAAAATGGGAGCCATTTTTGGAAGGAGAATCCACGTTCATCATCTAGAAGTCTGCTCTAATTGCAGGAGATCTACACCCATCCAGATATGTCCCTGACTGGCGTCCTCATCCTTCAAGTTGCTCCCGGTACCTGTGACGGCCATGTGCTTGTCTGACAAACCAGGCCATGTATGCAGAATACTTGACATCTTGCTGGTTTTTCTCTTAAAAACAGAGTGGAATGTCGACAGTCCACAGGCTGAGCAAGAGGAGGTGGACGAGGACAATCACAGTGGCGAAGGGGAGGACCCCTCCGCAATGGAAGGGGGTATGTTGATAGCAGGGGGAATTAAAATGTACAGTGTTTATCTCCGTTGGTGATTCCTACCACGGGCCACCCACATTCCCTCATTTTTAAACCGGCCACATTTACAGAAAGCACGCTGAGCGTCCAAAATTCATTTCCTAATCTGTATACTTCTACAGGATATGATGTCTTAGGCAGCAGGTGTTGTCTTTGTGATGCCAATGTTATTTCCCCTGTTTTCCCCAGGCACTTCAACATCCAGCAGGCCAGATGTAGGCGGGAGTCCGGTCTCCGAAACACAACAAGGTTAGTGTGACACCCTGGAGACGCCGGTGGCGTGGCATGGCCAGCCGTGAGTGGATGTTGAATGGAGACCACGTCCATGGCATGTCACCGACAACCCTGTTTATCTGTCAATTTTTTTGTCTGCCCAACACAGAGTTCCCTCCAGAGGTCAACGTCACGGAGCTGTCTCCTAGATCACGGCTGGCATTTGTCCGTGCACGGACCAAACGTGTCTCTGCGACACAAAGAATGGGGGAGGCCATGATGCATCACTCTGAGAGGCACCGCCGTGCACTTCTACAGGCTTCAATGAGGGAGCACGATGAATTCATGCAAGTTATGAGGGCATCCGTCGAACAGGAAAAGCAGACCAGTGAGGCCCTATGCAGCATACTTAATGGAACACTACGTGCTCTCAATGCACTTACAAGTTCGATAACTGGGGAGGGGGCCACACCATCTGCACGGGTAACCGCTGCATTTACTGACAGTGTAGGCTGGCAGGGCGACGTGGGGGTGGGGACTGCCTTGAGAGACATCTCAAATCCTCATGCCAGCGAATCGCCAACAAGCCTCTCTCAAGGCAATCCCATCGCGGACCGTCTAGGCTGCACAGGCCAAGGGGACAGGTGTGAGAGTTCTGCTCAAAGTAGTCAAGGATCAGATCTTGGTTGGTGAACCACAGTTCTTTATTTCCAATCTCTACATTAGTACAGCTTCTCGGATTATTGTCAGAGATAACGCAGACAACACAGGCAGGTCTATTATACCGTTCCAAGCAATTCGAATTACCCATAGGTAGCCAATCAATAGAAGGGAAAAACGGCGGGCAAAAAGGCTCTGGCCGTTAGCTTCCCACAGGAAAGAAAGTGAGGTGTTAAGTTGTAAATTCCCATCCCAACCAGACCCGTCAGATGTTACCAGTTCACATAACAATCAATGGCCTCAAGGCTTTCGCATGTTGATAAGAGATGAGACGCATCCTCCCTTGAAGTCCCAGCCGGGACGGATGGAATGCAGAGGCAGAAGTGTGAGAGGCCCATTGTTCCCACACAGTGCAGGTGTCATCCTCCCGCTTCAACAGTTACACAAACCAGGCCTGGCCAGGCACTAAAACTTGGGGTCATCAGAGCGAGGGGCTAACAAAAGGTTAGACAAATACATGGCATCTAGAAAACATATATGGCAACAGGGTATAACATAACAGGAGACAGAATGCATAGCTGTAAGAAATAGAAATACTCTGTCTGAATCAGCAGATTCTGACACAGGGAGGTGGAGACTGCCTTGAGAGAGGGATTCTCAAATCCTCATTCCGTGGAATCAACCCCAAGCCTCTCTCAGGGCACTCCCAGCACATACCGTCCAGCAAGCCACTCCTCGGACGCTCTACGCATACGCCGTGGGAAGCGGCTGAGGAAGACTAAGCATGTCTACTCTCCACCAGAGTAGAGACAAATTGTACAATGTAGTCATTAAACCTGTCATTGTTTCCATGTTATTTTGTTGAAGGACATTACTCATATAGCTTGCAAAATCAGGGCCCAACTTCATGAAGAGGGGAGAAAAAAAAAGATGGACGACCACTTTGCCCGTGCAACTACGTTGTCAGATCCAAGGTAGTTGAGAATGTTCTTATCTGGGGGGATGTTGCATGGGGGGTCAGGTACCTATTTGGGGCACAGTCCCGTGGAGGCCACCTGCGGGAGCATCTGGTCTATGGGGGGGGGGGGGAACCAGCTCTCCAACCACTGAAGTGACAAGTTGATGTCCTGGGGAATGCCCTAACCCAATCTGTAGTCCCTAATCCAAATATTGGAGCCAAATCGATGTGTTTAATCTATCATGATCTTGGTTGGCCCCCTAGACTTTTTCTTCCAGAAGCATAAATGAAACCCCCAAAGCGGTACCCCTAAACAAAGTCAGACCATCATACAGCTGTGAGTAAATACTTTCTTTATAAGATTTTAACCAAAGTGAACAGTTTAACATTTAAGGGATAAAACTATTTACAGGGAAACAAAAACACAGGAACAACAAACAACAAGCACACTACCCCTCACCAGCTCCCTCCCCCGCCTCATCACTCTCTTCCTCCCCCTGTTCATGGATAGCCATGTTGAGGCGCATCCCGTCCAGCTCCCGCCTCTGACGGAGCACGGCCCGCTCCAGAACAACCATCCTCTGAATCACTGCAAATGAAGGCATGTGCTTAGCATAAACACTGATTAGCACCGCACTGGAGGCGAGGCGTGCAACACAACGTCTACTGTGGCGTGTATTCACTTGGAGATTCAGTTGGGGGTAGTGGTTACATGCAGGGACTGAAATCAGGGAGAACCGGGTTTTGATTCCCCAATCCTCCACTTGCACCGGGCTGGATGACCTTGGGCAAGCCATGGCTCTGGCACAGCTGTTCCCTCAAGGACAGCTTGGGAAAGAGCTCTCTCAGCCCCACCCACCTCACAGGGTGTCTGTTGTGGGTAGGGGAGTGGGAAAAGGAGTTTGTAAGCCACCCGGAGACTCCCTTGGGGAACGGGGGGCGGGGTATGAATCCAATCTCCTCTTCTTCTTGTGATGACGTGGTTTGGTCTATTGGTTGAAAACCAGTCGGATCTGTTCAATGGTAGGCTGGGCTTTTAGACAGGTGCAGCAGGGGCAACTCACGTGTTTCATTTGTCTGTTCCTGGCTGGCCTGGAACTGCCGCAGGGTCCCTGTCATGGCCTCCAAGAGCTCCCTCAAATTTTGGGGGGTGCCCTCCTGTGCGGCCACACTCCCCCCGTCACTAGCTTCACCACCTGAGAGAGGATGGAATGCTGTCAGGATGGTCATTGCCATCTCTGCCCTAGACAAACAAGGGTCATCTCACTTACCAACTGGAGAGTTGCTGGGGGGTCCCGACTCTATTGCCTGAGCCGCCTCCTCCTCCTCTGCAGCTGTGGACCCTGAAAGTTGTGAGTGATGAGTACAGGTTAATAGGGCCAGTCTCAGTGTCCGTGCAAAGTTCCCTCAATGACAGCACACCTGCTTTTCATCCAAGACATATCTGTATAAATCCAGATATGACAGGGGACGAGGACACACCGTTGGTTGCCCAGGTGTGGCTCCACCCATGGTTACAAGCACAATGCAGATCACTGAGCATTGGCAGAGGACTCATCAGACATACAAAGAAACCTACCTAGTTCACTCTCTGCAGGTGTCATATCCGTCTGACTGGCCCTGCTCACCAATCCACCCACTCCTGTATTAAAAGACAGTGGAAAAATGGTTTGTACATGTTTCCCCAAATGCCCAAGTTCATGTCCGTCTACATGCAATGTGTTCAGATGTGCTGAGGTGTTCTGCATTGCCATGCCGCCCACAAGACTTCACCAACTTGAAGCTGCCAGAACAGTTTGTCTCAGGAGACATCCCTTCTGGAGCACATACAGGTTATTCTGTGTTGCAGAGGATGCAGTCCCCATGGCCAACTCAGAAGCAACAGGCCAATTGTGAACAGTGGTTGTTACCACTGCGGTGGGGGGAGGCGGCCCACCCACACCCTCTAGACACACACATCTTGCACTGCCAGCCTTCACTCAACACCCCCGAATCTCATGATGGCACGAGTGCACAAGGTGGCTGCAGGTCATTTTTCCACTGTAACGTTTCCAATAGTATCTCCTTGGGACACAGGAGACCACCGAACTCACAATTGTGGAGAAGACTGTGGTTCAGTTGAGCATAGGATGCAAGTTATCCCCATTCGAGGACAATGGGTGCCATTTTTGCTTACCATATCTCTCAGCAGTCTCCTGAGAGGTCCCTGGTGGGGAATCCTCCAGAGCCGCCTGCCTGCATGTTCGTTTTGGGGCGGTAACTCTCTGTGGAAAGGCAAGGGGAAAAACAGATCAGGATGTGCAGATGAAAACCCATGGGTCTTCCCACCAGTTTAGCTATCATCTTGTTTTGGACTGGAGATCTGCTATCTCCCCCTGAAGAAATGGCTGCATGGAGGTTGGGGTGGGGGCCGTGACTGTGAAATTCTGACACCTTCCCCCTCCAAAAACACCCCTTTGTCAAGGATTTCCCCCCTAAGTCTCTAGGAATCTTCAAGAACCCATTTGGCATCCCTAGACGCAACATGGTTCTTGGGGATAGGAGACTGCATCAGTTTGCACCACCACCCTCCAAAAAAAAACAGTCTCTCAAGGATCTCCTGCAGAAGTATCCTGGTTTTTGTTTAAAATAATTTTTTTCTCATCAATAAACACACCGTGGGTGTGGGGATTGTGACTGAGACAGTTTGAGACCTCTCCCCTCCCCTCCAAAATCACCACTCTATCAAGGATCCCCCCCAATAATCTACAGGAATTGGACAAAACACAGTTGGCATCCCTATACCCACGATGGTGGCGGGGGGGGGGGGGAATTGTACTCACTTGGTGGCCTGCGCTGCTCCCATCCTGGTTTCCCCGCCTGGTCCCACAGACGCCACAGCAGATTGAATCTGGGGGGCCTACCACTAATGGGTGGCACCCCCCCAATCCTCCAGGGCGTCGAAAAATGCCGCCTTGTCCCGCTTAAATTTGGCGTGGCACTGGCTGGCTGAACGGATGTAGCCAGCCTCGCCCAGCGCCGCAGCCACCTCTGCAAAAATGGAGAGGGTCTCCATATGGGTGCTGGAGATGACCCTCTCAGCGTACCCATGCTCTATTAGGAACTGGTACATGATGTCCAGTTCCCTATCCTGCCAGTAAATTCCCTGGTTGGGCTGTGCTGCCATCGTCTTCAAACTTTGGAGCCGTTTTGGTTTCACGCATGCGCGCACGGGGGTATACGCGCCGCGGCCGCTCAAAAGCACATGCGCACGCAGCGTTTTAACGGACGAAGTTTTGAAACTTTTATGCTGACTTCTGGGCTGTGAACACAAAGCTGTGATGCAAACTAAGCCAGAGCAGATGCACCTTTGGGCAAGTTAGGCTTGTTAAGCAACTTTGCAATGTAAAACAGACACCAGCCATTTCATTCAAGGGAAGCCTTGCAGGGGTAGTTTCCCTAACAACACCAGGTGGGTTCATTACTTGATTCTGAAAAGTGGCTCTACGGCTATGTACTGAGGAACGTTTACAGGAGGAATGTTAACAGATAAAGATTGTTCAGAGGTGTTAAAGAACATTGTTAACCCTGATTACTGAACATCAACCAAATTTACATCACAAAAGTCCCTCTCTGGCCCTTGGGAATAAGAGCCTGCCTTCAATTGTGACACTGGACCAACACATCCCGGGGGTTGGGGGGTGGGGTGGTTGGGGGGCCAAAGAGGTTATGATGCAGAATCAGAAGCTGCGCAATTTTAAACAGACAGAACAGCTTCTGTGATGTGTTTTCCACCCAAAATATAAGTGAGCATTTACTTTGCAAAAAAATTCAAAAAGTTGGACAGGAAACTATACCCAAAAGTCTCTGCTTGGTTTATGGGATATGGGAGCTGTGATGTGTTTCTGGCCAGCAATCAAGTTATGGATCCAATGAAGAAAAAGTACAGTACAGCGTGAATTGGCTGCAGCATGAGTGATCCTCAGCCATTCCTCCATGAGTTAGCAGGACGGTCCATCGGCCTTTGGAAAGAAACTTGGGCGGATACTCACACCAGGCCCCCCCCCCATGGTTGTCCATTCACACATTCCACAATAGGAACCCCACCTGTCCCCCTCACACCGTGCCGGCTGGGTGACCTTGAGCCAGTCACAGTTTCCCTTGCAGCTGCTTGCTCTACAGCAGCGCCCGAGAGAGCTCTCTCTGTTCAAACCTGCCCCGTGCTCCATGTGACTGCCATAGGGACAGTGCACGCAGCCTTCAGACACCTTTAGCTGGTGAAAGACTGGGGTTTTGCCATGTGCCTTCTCGTGCCTCACATACAGAGGTCTACACTGCAGAGTTGTTGTGCAGAAAGAGATAGAAAGCACTACACAAGAACTCTTGCAGCAGTGATGAAGCAAATGAATGTAATCCTAAAGTTTTACACAAACCACGTTACAACACAGGATGTGAAACCAAACAGTGTCTTTATTTTTTAACAAAGGAAAACCAAGTAATAACAAGTCCTTTGGAAGGGTGGGTCGGTTAACGTCTGCGACGACTGAGGATCCATCGGGTCACTGCCTCGCGAACAGCCCTCCCCTCCTCACACTCCGTGTCGTCGCCCTGCGCCTGGTGTTCCTGCACATGAGGAGCGGTGTGCGTCTTAGAGTCATCCACTGTGACCGGATGGCCACGCTCCTTGCAGATGTTGTGCAGAACACAACATGCACAGATGATGCAGTTTAAGTTTGGCTCCATGACTTGAAGCCTGGCCCCCAAACACCTCCAACGTGCCTTCAGGCGTCCAAAGGCCCGCTCAACAACACAACGGGCCCTGCTGTGAACCCTGTTGAAAGTGGCCTGCCGTGGTGTAAGTGCACCTGTGTACAGCGTTATCAGCCAACGCCGCATCGGGTAGGCGGGATCAGCTATTATTAGAGGGGGGATCTGTACCCCCTCAATAGTCACCGTTGGGTTTCCCGGGACAAAAATTCCACGGTCCATGGTGTCCATTATTTTCGATCGACGCAGCATGTGTGCGTCATGACTGCGGCCCGCCTCCCCAATGGTGACATCTATGAACCGGCCCTGGTGGTCCACGGTCCCTTGCAGCAGCACCGAGTAGTCATGCTTTCTGTTATAGAATTCCGAGGCCTGGTGCGCTGGCGCACGGATCTGGATGTGACAGCCATCCATGGCTCCCACGCAGTGAGGAAACCCCAGCTCCGCAAAACCAAGCATCACCTGCACACCAAAAACAAAGGAAAAAAAAGTTAGCTTGTAGGCAGGTGTACATGTCGACAGCGCAGTACATTGCTAGCAAAACCACTGGTGCATTCCCTCCAGGAACAGGACTCTAAAACCTCAAGGTGGAGATGACCACACTCACAAGATGACTACTGTGTTTATAGGAAGGATTAGTCAGAGTAATGATTCAAATGTTGAGACTAATCATCAGCACATATCCATTACAGTAACGGCCATCTTGACCACGGTGGTGGTCACAGCAGTGGCCATACAATTGTCACGCTGCAGCAATGCTTTCCTGAACAGGCAAGCTGTATCATATGATGGGCAAAATGTCATTTAAGCCTCTTTAGTTGGGTGGACAGCCTTCTACTGCTAGCCAGATAAGTTGTATCACTAGGAAATAATGGCTGCCTCTCGAGGGGTGTCACATGAGTGTGTCACACCCACCGTATCGCATCCTGCAGCTATACATGGGAGATGCTTACCCGTCCAGGTGAACGCAGATAGATGACGCTGCTCAAGAGGTGAACCTCGATTGCCAGGCAGACCTCCAACACAATTCCCGCCACAGTCGAGCTCGCCACTCCAAATAGGGCACCCACCAAATGGTAGCTTAAGGTGTTGGCAAGCCAAGATATGGCGATGGCCACACGCTCATCTACCGGAATGGGGTCCCTCATGGCGGTCGCCTGACGCTGAAGATGTGGCCTCAGGGAGTCTACCAGACAATTGAAGGTCGCTCTGGTCAACCGGAAGTTCTGGATCCACTGCTCATCCTCCCAGATTACACGGGCATAGACGTTCCAGAGATTATCCGGACGAGGATAGACCCACCACCTCCGTGTGGCCCTCTGATCCTCCATCGTCAGGAGATATGCAAAGTCAAAGGACTCTGAATCCTCAAAGTCCCTCCTTCTGGCTCTCCTAATTTCAAGGTGCCGCCTGCCAAATGCCAGCCTCTGTGCTCTCATGGTTGCCAACCTGTGAAGCAGGCGACAGGCCACCGTGAGACAGAGCTGTAGACTCATCAGAAAGGCCAACAAGCGCTGCTCCTGAGGATTCATGATGCTCCCTCAGTGCAATTGCCAAAGCAGAGTGTGGAAAACAGTTTCTGTTTCAGGCGGATTGATACAGTATGGTTAGTCAAAGCACACTGCCCTGCGGAGGGATCTGAATGTGTCAGTGAGCTGCCTCAGAGGTTTTGCGCATGCACAAAAAATTTGGCTCTTAAGCAAGTGCGTGAACGCATGTGCGCATGCAAAAGTCGCGAGAAAAAAAAAAGGGGAGGAAGTGTAAACGCGGGTGAGCCGCTTGCAGGCGATCAGATACCGTTGTGGTGTGATCGCGATTTTAACAGCTACTGACACTTGAGGATGGCTCAAGATGCTTCCACAGCACTAGTGTGAACACAGCCTATGGCATTATACCCCACTGAAATCTCCCCAAATCCTGCCCTCTTCAGGCTCCCACCCCCCCCCCCCCCAAATTTCCAGGTATTTCCCAACCTGCAGCTGGAAAGCTTATTTATGGTGCAATGGTAAAGCATTCACCTTGCATGCAGAAGGTTGCCGGTTCAATCCCTGCTACCTCTACTTAAAAGCACCAATAGAAGGTGATGTGAGAGACTTTTCTCAGGAGAGCAGCTGCCTATCAGAGCAGGCAATGACAACTTCGATAGACAAATGGCCTGACTCAATAGGAAGCCGTTTCATGTGTTCAGGTGCACTCTATAGGTGCTCGGCATTATTATTACATCTCTTCAATGCGTGCCAGTTTGCTGCAGTTTTGTTCTGGCCCAGATTTTTACCAGCTGCAGTACTCTGGCAATTGCCTGAGATGCCGAAGGGTGCCGAAAATATTCAAAGGGGGTTCCAAACAGGTGTTGTTGAAAGAGATGCCAACCTTTATAAATAAGGAAAACCAAAGAGAGAGCGCGGGGAAAGTGAGTAGAAAATAGTGACAACCGTGATATATTTACGGAGGGAATATCACTGGGGTTTATTTTAGATTTTCAAAAATAGATGAATATTAATACATTTCTGTATGTTCACACAAGAATAGACATTTTTTAAAAAATGATTCCGCATTGTTGACAAGCACAGTCCAATAATCTCAAGTTCTTCTCTGTTGCAGGAGTCTGTCTTTATTTGCATTGGATGACTTGCTTGCAAAAGGACTGAGCTTGGGACGCATAAGAAAAGATTGCTAGGATTCTAGAATGGGCCAGTAGGGAGACAGGGATCCTAGAGGAAACCAGTCGAGAAACAACAGAGTGTAAATAGCCAATCTTTGAAAGTGGGGTGTGTTTGGGGTGTTATCCTTTTCAGGCATAAATACTGGGCTTCAGCCAGGGATAGCCAGTCTTCTTTTCTCCTTGCTGTAATCACTAATAAACTATGAGCGAATCATTCTAAGTGTCTGAACCCAGTATATTTTAATGATGCTGGAGGTGAACAGGGGCGTAGACTTTTGGAAATTTCGGGGGGGGGGGGCGGGGGCTCCTTAGGGAGAGACATCGCTGGGGCGATGTTCTCCCTCTCCGGGAAACCGCCGCGCCTCCCTGAGCCCTTCCGAGGCCCGCTAGCCACTGCTGCCGGGGCCTCTCTCTCCACCCCCTCCCCGGCCACCCCTTCCCTCCCTCTCCAGCAGCAGCGGCCGGGCCTCGGAAGGACCCGGGAAGGCACGGTGGCAGGTGCTCTGTTTTGCCAGCGGTGGCTGAGCCCCCCCCCCGGGAAATTTCGGGAGTGGCTCGAGCCCTCGAGCCCCCCCCCCCGTACTCTACGCCTATGGAGGTGAAGAGGATCAGACTGACTCCTGCAACAGAGAAGAACTGTAGATTATTGGACTCTGCTTCTCAACACTGTGGGATCATTTTTTGGATGGTTACTCTCATGTGAATGTACAGAAATGTATTCATATTTATCCATTTTTGCAAATCTAAAAAAAGAGTGATATTCCCTTCGTAAATATATCACAGTTGCCGTTGACTATTGTCAACCTTTATAAATAGGCATGTGCTCCTGTGCTTTTTACCATAGCTGGATTGCCAGCAATGCTCCCTTTAAGCTGTGGAGTCATGTGAGCAAAAATTCTACTTTGTGAGCTAACAGCATTAAAGCTGTGGGCGACAGGGTTGCCAGGTCTAGGTTGGAAAATACCTGGAGACTTTGGGGGTGGAGCCAGAAGAGGGTGGGGTTTGGGGAGGGGAGGGGCCTCAGCAGGGTACAATGCCACAGAGTCCACCCTTCAAAGCAGCCATTTTCTCCAGGGGAGCTGTCAGCTGGGGATCAGTTGTAAAAGCGGGAGATCACCAGGCCCCACCTGGGGGCTGACAGCCCTATCCTAAACCCTTCCTGAACTCTTGTAGCGTTTGGAAGTCTATTCATTAGGCTGTATGCCTCACCACATTTCTAGCCAGACCTTGGAACATTCAGCCGGAAGTTCAGCCCTGTTGCAAGTGGTGTGGATCACTTCTGAATTAATGGGCATGGGCTCATGTGATCGGGGTCCCAAACACCTCTGTCTATCTCCACCCTCCTCCCAGGTTTCTCTCCACCCACTTCTGACCACGTAGGGCCACCAACAGGCTTTGAAACTGATTATGGAAATGAGGCCAGAGGGTTGCCCAGCCCCTTTGCTCAGTCACAGTGAAGCCCACCCACCCTCCCCCGACTTCACAAAGCCCCAGGTCCCGCCAGGTCATAATGCCACTGCCTATAAAAGCACGTCATTTCTGGCCTCTCTCTCAGAAGTCAACACCTCTCTTGGAGAGGTATCCTCCTCCTGCTGCTATCTCCCCCCAACAGACTGCATTCGCATGCCATCAGTGATAGATAGATAGACAGACAGACAGACAGACAGATAGATAGATAGATGGATAGATGATGGTGGATGGATAGATGATAGATAAATAGATTAGATAGATAGATTAGATAGATAGATAGATAGATAGATAGATAATGGATGATGGGTGGATGATGGATGGGTGGATGGATGGATGGATGGATGGATAGATAGATAAGTAGATAAATAGATAGATAATGGATGATGGGTGGATGATGGGTGGATGGATAGATGATAGATAGATAGATAGATAGATAGATAGATAGATAGATAGATAGATAGATAGATAGACGGATGGATAGATAGATGGATGGACGGATGGATAGACAGATAGACAGACAGACAGACAGACAGACAGACAGACAGACAGATAGATGGATGGATAGATGATGGTGGATGGATAGATGATAGATAAATAGATTAGATAGATAGATTAGATAGATAGATAGATAGATAGATAGATAGATAGATAGATAGATAGATAATGGATGATGGGTGGATGATGGATGGGTGGATGGATGGATGGATGGATGGATAGATAGATAAGTA